>JAQLOL010000010.1:20882221-20893390 GCA_029783665.1 Naso thynnoides | reverse complement strand
CACTCGCTGTCCTCCTCCCCCTCCACCACGATCACCTCGCCCTCACTGAATGTCAGCTCGTCGGGATTATCTGCGAAACAGTTGTAGATGGCCTTCACCCTCTGAGGCTTCTGCTTCTGTAGGCGCACACACACACACACACACACACACACACACACACACACACACACACACACGTATATGCAGTAAGGTTTAAATCATAACTGTCTGTTTTCATGCATAGACAAAAACTTTTAGGTGTATTTATTTTTGTTTAACAGATTTTGAACAGCACATTTGAGCTGCACTGCGTTGACCAACAGCAACAGTCCAGAGGGCAAGCTGCTGTTTTTGGAGAGATGCCTCTGAAGCCCGTTTCCACCAACAATGAACTGGTTCCGTTCCAATTCAGGCACCTAATTTTGAACCATTCTGACCATTTTCACCCAAATTAAACCAGAAAATTGGTTCCCAGCTGGAGCATAAAAATAGCAAGTTTCCCTTGGGAACCGAAGTGGGCGTGTCAAGTTCTACGGGTCACTGCGTGGTGAGCAACGTCCTCTGATGATGATCTATCTTTGATCCCCATAATTCTGCTCAAAACTGGTGGAAATGCCGACTGCTTCACTGGAAAGCAGCAAGGTTCCAAGCATCCGGAACAGAACCAGTTAAAGCACCAGAGCCAGTTTGGTAGAAAAACACTCTGTGAGTTTGAGGACTTACAGAGAAAGTGCTTCTTGGTTTGGGAGTTGGAGGAGTTTGCGGTGACCTGGGCTGCGACCCTACAGAGACAAAAAAAAACAACACATGAGTTTCCTTCAGGGTAAAATCTAATGTCAACTAAATGTGACTAAATGAAATGAAATGTATCTGGATGGTTACAAGAACAACCTGTCAAACCTCTTTTTTTTTTTTTACAGTGAACGGTCAGGAGTTGTAGCATGTGAGCTCTTTAAAGTACCTGGAAACTGTCCTAAACCAGTCCTTCACATTAATAGATCATTCACTCATTCATTTTTATAACCACTTATCCTTTGCAGGGTTGTGGGGGGCTGAAACCAATCCCAGTTGACATTGGGCGCAGGTTCCCGCCTTCCCAGTTCATCACAGGGCTGACATATGAAGACCAACAACCATTCAGCTTCACATTCACACCTACAGGCAATGTAGAGTCACTAGCTGTTTTAAAGTGTTGGTTTGGGAGTGTTAATACAGCACTTACATAAGTTTTCTATATACTTTATGGCGAGAATGTTACCATGTAGATTTTATATATATAGTCAGTCTATCCAAAAAATGTTTGTTTGTATATCAGTCATGAAGCTCTGTGCAGAATTTACTGAATAGTTGCATTGGTTTTACTGGTAATGATGCTCTAAAGAATTACTCAGATTCCAGCGGCCGACCTTTGACCCCATGTTTGATTTTCATCACAGTGACTTTGAAGAAATCTTTGTTGGGTGATTTATTAGCTCTGTCAGTTTCATTAAAAACCTAACAGTTTTCAGACTTAAACTCAAAGGGTTAAGATTTGGATAACCCCTAAATTCCACCTGACGCGTGTGCAGTGCGCCTCCGCTCTGGAACGGCAGCGGAGCTGATACATATCAATTTTTGTCAATGTGTGAGCTTCCACTGACTGTGGCTGTGTCTCGTTTCTACTCCTTTGCAGCTCCAGTGATCCGGAGCCTTCCGCAGCAGATATACGAGGCTTCTATTTTTGCTGCATGATGGAGAACATCTCAGCAATTCAGGACAGAACAGATCGAGTGGGACAGGAAGTCAGACACAGATACAACATTAAAACATCTGGTCAATTCAGAGAACAACACACTTAGTGCTGACGCCAGATCATATTTCACTTAACTTCTTAACAAAGCATCAATATATTGGGAACCAGACCTGAGGTCAACAGATCACAGGTTTTCAGAGGCTGCGGTCGAACGTGATTCTGTAATTACTATGGAATCTTAGAGTTTTGCAACTCTGTGCTGCGCTCTGAAATGCAGCCGGCAGGTGTTGACGGACAGTGGAGCACGGAGCAAACACGCAGAGGCCGTTCACATCAGTGAAATCCCCACGTGAGAAGCTGTCAACAAGGGCCCTCACCAGTCCAGAAAACTTGTGTGTGTATGTGTGTGTGTACCTCGTTTGCCTACAGATGCCGTCCTGACCGGGGGTCTCTGTGGAGGACCTTTCACTGATCTAAAACCAGACAAATAGATTCCAGTTTAATGTGCATTCATCACAAACTAATTCAGATCAGATCTGACCAGCACTGACTGGTAACAGCTGGTAAAAGACCAGTGCAGAATCAGACCGACAGAGAAAACAGTGGTGCTGACTCTTTCAGACCAGTCGTGACAGTTCAGAGCCCAACAGACGCACAGACGAGTTTTAACCAGTGCTAACAAACATAGACCAGCAGAGACCAGTCCAGTCCATTTCAGGGCAGTATGGTTCCGTCCAGTCCAGCAGAAGACAGTACCTACCCACTAGGTGATTTGGGGGATGTGGGTCCCGGTGGTCCTGGTGGTCCCGGTGGTCCTGGTGGTCCAGCCGCTCTGCTGGTCTGGTGACTGGGAATTGGTGGTGGAAGGGACGGAGCTTTGAAGTGAGGAGGCGGTGGGATGGTGTGTGCTGGTGGGACTGGAGGCACTGGAATGACTGGGGGGAGTCCTGCTGCTGGTGGGGGAGGGAGAGGAGGGAGGGGGGTGTTCTTGGCTGACAGGGTCTTGGTCTCCAACATGCTGGACCTTTTGTTTACTGGAGGAGGAGCTGGGAGCACTGGGAGAGCAGAGAGGATCTGATTTAGATTCATTTCACCAGAAAACATCTCTGCACTCATTCAGCTATCGTCTGGTTTTCTTCAAAAACAGGTCCAACAGTTTTTCACCGAAGTTGTTGAACTACAAACAGTGTTTCTCTCTATACACATAGTGTCAGGAGTTGTCACAATGCACCGACTCACACCGATACACATGTCTGCATGAGAGCAGCATTGTGAGAAGGACAACACTTTCAGATGTTGCTGTGTGAGTGTTAAACACTTCTTCGGAAAGTTTTCATTTTGTTTGTAAAAAACAGTGTGCAGCGACAGGAAGTAACACTCACCGTACATAGAGGAGTTCCTCTCAGGGGTCTGAGGGTTGGGGGGGTCAGAGGATGACCGCTGTCGTCCTACAGTTTCCATGGCAGCAGTTTTACTGTGTCCTGAACCTGCTGATGCAAAAAAAGCATTTCAACATTTCTGTGCAACAAATTTTTTTTTGTGAGAGAAAAAATAGAAACAGTTTAGAAAATACATATTGATTGACTTCAGATTAAAGCAACAATACATACCTTTTTTACATTCATACTGCGACATGCAGTTTTGAAAATGAAACTTAACAATCAATGTTACTATGTCGCAGAAAACAGTAATTTTGGTGAAAGTGGCTCATATTTTAGGGAGAAAATGTCCTCTGGTTTTCTCTCAGATGTTCTACAACTGCTCTGCCTCAACTCTGTGATTCACGGAGGTTCCTGAAAATAACACGTAGGCTGCCCGCAGACCAAAGCTGCAGCTGCGGCAGTGGGGTGTGTCGGTGTTTTGTCCTATTGTCAGAGGAGGTTTGTCACTGGAAGATGGAGGTCCAGCACCGCAATGGACACCAGAACCCGAGCCAAGTGAGTGAGTAATGTACCTGGATTCAACAGCCTCTACTAACGTCTTGACAGAGGAGAGGATGCAGAAAACAGGGTGTTGTTGGGGACAGAAAGGCTGCAGACACAAACTAGACTTCTGGTTGTAGCTGAACAGGAAGAAGATGCTTGCTAAGTTAAATGTCAAGTGTTGTTTCACTAAAATTGCTGTTTTGAGTGATGTAAGTGCGTTTATCATTAAGTTCACCATTTCTGAAGCCATGGGCCGTGGTTTGAAGGCGAAAAAGTTACATATTGTTGCTTTAAGGACAGCAGTTCTTTGAGCTAAATGCTAACACTAGCTTGCTAACATGTTTATCAGGTATGCTTACCACTGTAGTTTAGTTTAATCGATTGTTCTGCGCGTCATGAGCTGAAATACTGACACTTTATACATGTTGACCTGATGATGGCGCTGGATAAAAAGTCAGAGAATCATCAAAGATATGACAGTTCATACAGACAGGAACATGACTTTAATCTATCCATCAGTTAATGAGATATTTTTGTCTGGAAAAAGCCTGAATAAGTGTCTTGAAGCGACAGCAGTAGAAACAAAGACGGTTCATCTCAACTTATTTATTGCTCACTAATAAATATTTAGCATAGAAAAAGCCTCAATATTTTTGTGTCTGTCTGAATTTCAAATTATGTAAATATTAACTGGATCAGACATTTCCGCTGAACCCCTCCCCGTCAGCCTCTCACCTCTGTTGGGAGCTCTGGGTGGCAGTGGGGGTGTTGGTCCCGGTGGGGGCAGGTTGAGGTCCAGCATGGTGCCGTAGGTCTCGTTGCTGATCATCATACTCGGGACCTGAGGCCTCTGTTTGTCCCGTGCCAGGCAGGCGGCGTCGCGGGCCAGCATAGCCAGGTTGGGCTGCATGGGGCCGCTGCCCGGCACGAAGCAGCTGACCGGACGCTCCTCACGCCGGTTGGGGATGGGCTGCAGGAAACACACACCGTCACAAATCAAAACCACAACATGTGAGCAACATGTGCTAGCTGTTTGACATGAAACCCGCTGACCTTGTCCTCCATCTCGTCCTCGCTCTCGTCCAGGTCCTCATTCTGGAGACGCCATTCATACTCGACATGAACGTGGACATTAAACTTCCCTGTCTGAGCCTGAGTCAACTGAAGCACACAAACACATGCGACAGTGTGTGAGCTCATAAAATCGCACATAAAACAAAAAACCAAAGGCTCATAAGACTTTTCTCGCACCAGTTCTTCACAGTGAGTGTGTCGCAGACGCTTAGCGATGTCCAGCGGTGTCTCTCCTGCTTCGTTTGCTGTGGAGACAAATTCAATGTCAAACGAGTCATTTCATTAGTCTGGGCCCAGACCAGAGACTCCGCTCATTCCACTGAGTGAACCTGATTCTCTTGGTCTGGCATTACCTCCACTTTGAGCGACTGTCAGACGGGGGGATTAGTTTTTCTCTAACCCTTGCTCATTGGTCATTTCCTTTTCAAATTTATCCGCTAACATGGTCATTACGCCACCAGGGGGTGTTTCACCAACTCTGGAGTGAGTGTGGAAAAAGTCTGGCAAAGTGAGACAACTGATATCCAAAAATATCTCCATAAGCTGTTAAATAATCACATAGGTGTTGCTGTATTGTGTTGTGATAAAGATTCTGACCCACCATGCATCTCCCTGTTTCCCACTGCTAGGAGCAGACGCTACCTCCCCCCTGGCAGGAGCTTCACAAAGCAACGGTACAAAGAGACGTGTCGCAGATACTTTTCCACGTATAAATTTGGCATTTTTTTAACTAATTTCAGAGACACTACATACAACCACATTACTATTTTTGGTCCTGTTACATGGCTTTGTGGGTTGAAATGTCAGATATTTCTCGACAGACAGCTGAGTTAGTCCTGCCTGTGGCTCCCCACGCCTGGTGCTCATTGGTTAATCACCTTTTCAAATGGGAGAGCCAAAGTTTCACAGTGCAATGACAGAACAAGAGAATCAGGCCCACTCAGTGGAGTGGGCGGAGTCTCTGGTAAACAAGTTGGTAGCCACTGGATTATTTCACACTGATGTTGAGAACTGAGTATGTTAGCATGTTAACATGCTAATGTCAGGAGATATCCAAAGACTATAAGATCAAGTCAAGTGCAAAACTAGTGGAGCAGCCATAAACCAGTCTGCATTGACATTGACTGTATGACGTATGCTGTGGGCCCGGCTATTTGGTGAAACAGACAGACGAGTGGACAGGTTAACATCCATCTGTTCAATAATCACATAACTTCTGATATATTGTGTTGTGATTGAGATTCTGACCTGCCATGCATCATGAAAAGAGGCAATTAAATGTTTTTTTGTTTAAAATAAAATAACATTATCACTGAGTAGATGCAGCTAACTGCTAAAACCTGAAGTCCTGGCCTCTTGCTCTCTGGAGACAACGGCTCAAACATCACTAGTCTGAGAGCTACAGACAAGATGAGTGGTGGCTAATGTTGGGTTTCCACAAGTTGTAAAATAATCACATAGATACTGTTATATTGTGTTATGATATTGGATATTTTCGTCAGTTTTAGCGCTTTTTACAGTGATTTTTAACATGGTGTGTTGAAAGCTGCATGAGTCTCATGTCCACATCCCACAGATCGGTAGAGAGACTTTTACCAAAGGCTCCTATTCTTCCCTACTATAGCAATCACAAAAAAACAGTACATTTCGTGTCCCCAGGGTTGCTATCCATCTGGTTGGAACATTCTTTGTATTTAATATTCTGTAGTTTTTTAATAACGGGTTTTTGGTAGTCTCTTTGGTAGGCTAATCTCTGACAACAGACTGCCTGCAAAATGGCTGCAAAGCCTTCATCACTGACAGCTTCAACTAAATTAAAAACAAGAATCGATGATTCAGTCATTTCAGTTAAATCTGCTTTTTTTTTTTGCTCATTTTGAAACTTTACTGGTTCAACAGGCTTCTGTAATTTGAGGCTTTCTTCCTGTTCTGTCGACTCTGGTCAATGCTTCTGAAATCCTGTTTAACGGTTGCATTCGTCTCTTTTGTGTATGTTTGAGTTCGTACTGATGGACACTGAAGCTTTTCCTCTCAGCAGCAGTTTGAGACACTCGCTGTTGCCTGTCAGACAGCAGTAATGCAGCGCCGTGCTTCCTCTGGCTGTCTGCTTGTCCAGGTTACCACTAAATCACACACACACACACACACACACACACACACACACACACACACACACAAAGGGAGAGGAAACAGAACCATAAAGAGAAAACAGAAGAAGCTCAGATTGACATGTAACTGAGTCGCCCGTTAGCTGCTAGCTGGCAAACTAGTTCACTAGTTAACCTCAGTAAAAGTTTAGTTAGCTGCTAATGATGTCAGTCCACACCACCGTGTTTACCTGTTTTGTGCGAGGAAGTCAACGATGTGGAGGGAGTTTCTGTCGCCCATTCGGACAGCCAAGTGGAGCACCGTCTCTCCAGGCTCCTGACAGGACAAACAGACAGCGCTCGCTCAGACAGACGGAGGACTAGGTTCTGTTGTTTTTCAAAACTGAAGAAATATCAGAAAATTCAACTTGTAATCGGAGTTGTCGTACGTGTTCGTTGGGCTGTGGGCTCGCCTCCATCAGGTCCACCCCCTCAGCATAGACCTGCATCAGAGACAGAATGTCTCTGTTCCTGACAGCCTCGTACAGAGCCTGCAGTCTGGATGCAGCGTCGGCACAAAGCCGCCGAGTGAAACGCTTCTCTGTGTACTTTGCTGTGATGAAGTCCTTCCTCATCTGCCTGGAAAATGACACAAACACAGCATGAACGTCTGATTTACACATCCGAGGTTTTCTTCTTTCCTTCTGTGTGACTGGTGCTTTCAGATCATCTTAGCGTGTCACTCACATGTCACTGTTCGCATCAGGTTTGGTGACGTCCTGCCCTGACAGATCTGCCTCCATGATCTCATTGAAGCTGGCATTTCCCACATTTTTTGCCAACTAAAACACAACATCAACATCTTTAACATTCATACATTAAGTCAGATTGCTAAATCATCTAATGTAACAAATGGAAAGAATTAACAAATCAAAATGTCACAATACATCAGCAAAGTTAAATTTCTGTTGTTGTTTAACAGCTTAAGTGGCTCACAAGCAGCTCAGAGGTTCCCAGGACATCCAGGTCCAGACTCTGGATCCTGGAGTAGTGGACCCCCATCTCCCTGTGGATCCCCGAGCACTCGATGCAGATCAGTACCCCGAGGTTTGTGGACAGCCAAGTGGGAGCTGACGGGACGACATGTCGATGCTTCTGTTTAGAATTTGATGTCACTGTTCATAGTGAACATTTTGCCACCTAAACAGCAACATGTTGTAAGCCCCTTTCACACAGCCTGTTCAGTGCGAGTTTAATGCGCCTCGCTGGTCTGTTTAAACAGCACAGACAGGGGGTGGGGGGGCTGAGTTGCATCGCCAATAATCTGCCTTTGCGTGTAGTATCTGAAACCCTTTTTACACAGAGAAGTCAACTGGGCGCTGCACTGGAGGCTCACCAATTCTCCACCTCTGTTAATTTACACAGAACTGAGCAGCAGCGTCTTATTTTAAATCAGAAGCCATGCTCGCAGATTCAAAGGAGACGTGACTGATGATGTTAAACGGCAGCAGTTTCCTCTGTTAAGAAAAGTTTCCGACGTGTCACAATATTGTGTAAAGTTACGTGTACAAAAATCTCCAGGCTTCATGTTTACAGTGGGAAATTTTCATCATGTACATGTTTTATGATTTTATTTTATTATTTTTTTTAAAGACAGAGTTTGTCACACAGGAGTCCACAGTTTGGCAGCAGGCTGCTGTCCACCAGACTTTTTCCCCTCTTTTTACAGCGGAGCGCTAGTGAAAGTGAGACTGTCCGTCAGCTTATTCCTTCATTTCTTCAAAACATCTGAACTTGGCTCGACTTGAGAGAAAGGTTCATACAGGAATAAAAATCCACTTTCTTGGCTGATTTTGCTACACTTTATGCAATCATGTCCCCTGTACACCGTCACACCCCGACCACAAACAGTTAAAGAAGTGATTAAACTGTGTAAAAATGGTAGAAAGACTCCGACAATTTTTTTTTTTTTTTTTAAAGGGTCATAAATGTCAGTTCTGTCATAATTCTGTTGAATTCCCTTGACCAGGACAGCTGGTTTACCCTCCCACCCTCCGTTTATGGAGACTCTGGCTGGCCTCCGATATAGCTTTAATTCTACCTCCGGAGGCGAGTCAGGGGTGGATCGAAACTGACCCCCTAAGCCCCTAAGATGGCGAGGCAGACAAAGGTGCACAGAAAATACCTTGAACAGGGTGTGTGAAAGGGTCAAGAGCTGCATCACAGGCAAGCCAGCAGCGTTTGTGTAAACAGGGAAGCCAGCAGGCTGGGTCCGACGCAGATACTTATCCTAACAGAGAAAGCTGATACTGATGCTTCTAACCGTCACACTGGTCACATCTTCTTTGAATCCATGCTTGCTATATAAAATGCCAGACTGGAGTGGTTTAAAGACAGCGATGTTTGGTTCACTGTAAATTAATAAAGGTGGAGAATTGGGGAGCCTGAAATGCGGTGCTGAGGTGAAGTCTTTTTGAAAAAATGGCTTCCGTTGTTGTGTCAACACGCTAATGTTAACCTTGAGCTCAAAGCAGCGCCGTGTCTCAGTGCATCCTCACAGAGCTGCTAGCATGACTGGAGACTTTAAGCATCTGTGAGACTTTTAATGCTTGTGAACATTGCTTTGCTCGCTGTGAGTCAGTTCCTTTACATCAGTCAGTTTGTCTCATAATTACTCTCCTAATTTTGCATTTATAGTTTAGGATTTAATCAAGTCAGACTGATTGGACTTGATGACTCACTCAGGTACCACGAAGCCAGCAAATAAGCAGCTGACTGAGACTGGAGGAATCAGACTAACCCGGAGCTCCACAGTCGCAACAGCTGTCGTTGCCACTCATCCTCTTCACCTCTCCTACGATGGCTTTGGTCAGCTCCTGAACAATGTTGTTCTCTCCTTCATCCTGGTCGCCTTTGAACGCTTTGTTCAGTGCCTCCTCTTTGCTGTTCTGCAGCACCGACACCCAGCTGAAAACACGAACACATGACATCAGATCACATGACTAAACAGAGACGCAGACGCCTGTGGGAGAAGCTTTCCACTACTTACACCTGACACTCGGCCTCGTCTTCAGCCTGGAAGTGATACGTGCGGTCGTCTGGAGGAGGAATACAGAGACACTGTTAGACAGGAGGAGAGAGGACGACACCACGTGCGAACAGCAGGAGGCTGCAGCTTACGTGAGAACAGGTCGAAGCTCTTCTTCTCGTCCGGATTCCTCTTCACCTGGCAGGTGAGCAGGTTGAGCTTGGCTGGAGGTCTGTTAGCCTGAGAGACAAGAGGCAGGGATGAAGAGAGACAGGAGCGGGAGAGAACATCGCTCACGCTGAACCTGTTCAAGATCGATCAATGACGAAGACCAATATGAAAAAAAATCATCATATGCTGACTGAGTGGATTCTGTATCTGTGTCCATGTGACTAGAATATGAAACGCAAATATTTTATTGATCCCTTGAATGCCCTGTAGCGCCATCATGAGGCCGACTTGTGTTTTTGTCTTGACAGTTATTAATTAGAATGTTCTGAAGTTTGATTCAGACATTCATAATTATGCATACATGTTTTGCACCGCCGCCTCACTGCTCTGTATCAAAGGGAGGGAATGGCAGCCATTGTTAATCCAGCATCACTTTTGATGATGAGCTCAGTGTGCAACCCACCACCAGAGATTTATAAAGCAGCTAGCAGCAGTTAGCAGCCAAGTCAAAGAAGAGCAATAAGAACCAGAAATTCTGGAAACTGGGGAGTCAAAGAGGTCTGGGAGCTTCGTCTCCTCCAAGCAGAGGAAGGTTCAAACGGCACAAAACAGACAGTAAAGATTATTATTTCCACATATTATTATCGATTTGTAACTGATGTGTTAAATGTCACGTTTAAATGTCTCTGTCGCCGCCATGAGGACCAACAACTTGTTCACACTCTGGGGCTCCACTCCGGTGATGTTTTGTTCAGTTTTGTTCAAAAAATCCAAGCCAGTTGATGAAGAGTTGTCTTGTTGCAGCAATTGTGAGATCTCAGTGAAAGAAGGCCTCAATTGCTTCAAGGCAGCTGTGGCTCAGGAGGCAGAGTGGATCGTCCACTCGTCAGAAGGTTGTTGGTTTGACCTCCAACTCCTCCAGTCTGCATTATGTACTGTCCTTTAACAGGTACGCCAACTTTTTTTCTCTTCTTGTTATTAACCTCCCTCCTGAGTTCAAGGCATGAAGACAGATACCATTCTTTTGACTGTGCAAGTAGTAACAAGAAAGAGACAGGCAGAGCTCACCCACCGCTAATTAGCTTAGCTCAAATACTGGTAGTCAATGGAAAGTGCTAGCCTGCTTCCACCTAAAGTCATCAGATAAACTCTCCAACAACTCTAAACGGTCCT
>JAQLOL010000010.1:20859327-20882121 GCA_029783665.1 Naso thynnoides | reverse complement strand
GCAGTTGGGTGTGTGGATGGTATGAGATGAACTGATCATAGGTGACTTGATTAATGAGGCAAACATTGATTAGGACTTGGAGATGCCCTTTAAGGTCCCATGTGTAAGTTCTAATTGTGTCAAGTGATAAATTTGCTGGCTTGCACTCAAAACAAGATCCCTCTGTTCCCCTTCTGAGTGTGTAGGAGAATCAGCTGTGGCCACGTGACTCAACAAGAACGAAAAAAGGTCGTCAGTGTTTGGTTTGTCCATTCTGAGCTACTGTACAAATGCACTGAAAGACAATTCGCTCCCTCTGTCAATGTAAAAGGCTTCTTCTGAGGGAGTAAACACGTGAGGATTATTATTTTTAGGTGGTTATACATCCCCTAAAATCCTATATACTCAACCTTTAAAGCAACAATATGTAGCTTTTTAACCTTAAAATAACAGTTTCAAAATCATTTTAATGTCAGAGTAATCTGTAACAGGTTGACCGGGCCGCCTCAGTCACTCTGCCCTCCTGTGGCTTGTTTTTGTGCTATGAAGATTCAAGCTACAAAAACAAAACTTAATGGTTGATGTTACTACATTGCACAAAGCAGTAATTTTGATGAAATCGGGTCATATTTAATGGAGAAAATGTCCTCTGGTTTTCTCTCTAATGTCCTACAACTGCTCTGCCTCCTGAAAGCTACATGTAGGCTGCCTGCAGACCGAAGCTGCAGCTGCGGCAGCTTCGGGGAGTGTTGATGTTTCGGTTCACTATTAGATGGAGGTCCAGTGTCTGAATGGACACCAGAACCAGAGACGAGTGGATGGGCAATGCAACTGGACTCAACAACCTCTACAAACCTTATGCAAATACTGTAAAAAGAGGATGCTGATGAAAGAAAAAAGACAGTGAGCGAGCAAGATAACTGACTGGCAAGCATTCTCTCAAACTGGCATGCAAATCTTATGCACAGCTACGCTAAATAAAAGGCTGCAAACAGACATAAAACTAGACTCAATGCTGGTAACGTTTTACGCTAATTTGCTGGGTAGAAAAGATAGGTGTTTCTGTTGCTTTAACATCACACTATGCAATGTATGAAAATGACATTGATGATGAAACTGAAATTTTGATATTTAAAGTGACTTTGAGGAACTTTTAAGTCCTTTTGAAACTGTCTCGTGATTCTTCTGATGACTGTGAATTCCCTGTAACAGCAAATGAGACCCTCAGTGAAAAGACTGCTGTCTCTATGGAGTTACTATTAATGCCACCTTTAAGATGCTCTCCACCTTACTGGAGTTGCATGCTTGTATTTTATTTATTTATTTTTAAATATAGTAGCTCCAACAGACAAACACACAAACAGCCTGGCTGCACACATTCTCGTGTGGCTCTCAGGAAACGTTGCAGGGTGCCATAAATCTTTATTATTCACAAAGGAGATGAGAGAGAACAGACGGAAAACACCAGAGATGAGAAAATCCCTGATTAACTTTAAACTTCGTACACAAGAAGCATCCTCTCTGTATCAGAAGACATACCTGATGTTTGCAAATTGTCCCAAACTAAAAATACCATCTTGTCTTTGGCTCTTTCCTGCAGCCTGTGCAAGGACAAAGCAGAAGGTGATATCCAACACCTGGCACCATGTGAAGCCAGAGGCCAGCCACCCCTGCTGGCCCTCCATGTGCTCTGCAAGGCATCTGAAGGCCCTATACACACGCACGAGCACAAACACACACACACATCTTGTTCTAACTGGCAGCACCAGTCGTACATGAGCAATCACTGAAGCTGTCAGACGGAGTGGGGTTAGATTGGATCCATACCAGCTATAAGACTGACAGATACCCCCAACAGAGACATCACAGGCGGAGAGCTGCTGCTTCTGCACTCTGGCCTTTCGATCACATGCTGCCCTGAACTTCCTTTACTTTCTCTCTGTGCCGCCATATTTTTCCTCCGTCTATGCTGAACTCGACAACGTCACACGTAATTTGTGAAATATTTATGAATTTCAACACACCTCTTAAGCTGTGCACACACTGAAGCGACAGAAAAATTTGCATCGCGTGATTGCACGACTCGGTCAAATTAATTATATTTGCCTCCTCGATACCAAACCGTGCTTGTTCCTGCTGCCTCGCTGTGGAAAACCCAGAGACACTGGAAGGTCAAATGCCATCGTGTCTGGATGCGCAAGATCCTACAGAGGCGCAGACAGCTCGGAAAGTGTCACTTCGCCCTCTCCGATGATATCCAGACGGCACTAACGTTGTCAGAATTTACCGAACGGACTTTCAATCAGACATAGCGGTCAAAACAACTGATGCTGTGTGTGAATACGGTGGAGCTCCGCACCACAGGGTTATGATATGAACACAGACACAGCGTCGTTAAGTTTTTCGGTGTTTCTGGGACTTGTACAACTGATACTATGCAGAAAGGATGATTCATGTTAGAAAATAGCAAGCCCTCCCTCCTCCTGGCGCTACGAGCTAAGGGTTAGCTAAGAGTTAGCTACGAGCTATGACAGCTAACCCTGACCCTAACTTAACAGGATGATTTTATTACCCTAAACCCAATGTTGTTAAGTTCCCCAACCTGTGTAGGATCTCCTCAATTGATATAGTGCAGGAGAGTTTACCATGTCCAGCACTACCTGAGGCTGACCGGTGCCCAGTTTGACGACCTGTTGGCCAGGATTGGTGCTCGGATTTGTAGGATGGCTGCGGAGCGTCTGTCCATCTGTCTCCAGTGAGAGGCACCCCATTTCGCTCCGCAATTACGCACCCTACAACACCGATGCAAACCCTAAACGCTGATTGGCTTTCACAAGGCAAATATGTCACTGAAGTTTAATATTTTGAACACGCGAGTTGCCTTCTCACACGACAAGTTGCTCCCGCTCTGTCGCGCTTCAGGTCTGTCACAGCCTCAAACGGGAATTTCGCGTCATGCCCTTGACTTTATATGCAATTTCATCGGGCCATGAATAAAAGTCGCATTTGGTGTGTACACAGCTTTAAACTACAACCAGTGGTCAGCTCACCACCTTGGGACAAAATCCAATAGTTATAATCCCCTAAATACATTAGGGGGAGACAACAGAACAACCTAACCCACCATTTTCTGGACACATCATCTGTAATTCTGAACTGCCATTAAGGGCAGGTATGGCCCAGTGTTGTCAGCTCAGATCCCATCAGCTGCCTAATGTCCTCATAGAACTGTATTCTTCATACAGTCTACAAACTTTGAATAACTGTCTCATACTGATGGTCCATACTGTAGATGCACATACGTACGATCTATGCAAATGACATCTTTTGCATGTAGGGATCCCTTCACGGTTGCTATTCCTGAGGTTTCTATTTTTGCCCCTGATATTTTTTGTTTGTAACACTGAAATTTTGTTGATCTTTCTCATTTTTCAAATTACAATAACAAAAATGTGCAACAACAACACAGAACACCATCGTTGCCAATCAATATGGATCATGTCAATCCAGAATCTCCACACAATAAACATAGTGCTATGGTCTATGGCCTAAAGGTCTTGTATAGCACTGTATTTTGTATGTGACTTACCATAATTAGTATGTAGCAGAATGCAAGCAAAAGACATGAATTATCCATTTTATCCATCTTGCAGTGTATCATTCCCTTGCAGATTTAGTCCCAATCCCATTTCTCATTTTTACTCATACCCCTTGTACCTTGTCCCTTGGAATTGAGTTCCAAAGTGAAGTGGTGGCAGAAATCTACCCCTTCAAAACCACGATATGTCATCAGTAGTATCAGATAGTTTTCAGACAAGCAGACATGTCATGTTTTTCCCAGAGCTGCACAGCATGACTTTGTGCGCCTCTACATGATGCTCTGAACACAGACAGGACGTTGTTAAGTTTTATGTGGCTGAGACTTCCACAGCTAATACAGTCCAACAAAAAAGGTTATTTCGGCGGTAGTTAATGAAATGAAAACATCCCTACTTTGCTGTGTGTGGAAACAGAGCGGTGTGACTCAACTTCATGCTATTGGATGATGTTGTAAACCCAGACACGATGTTGTTACATTTTCCAACGTGTCTTGGTCTTTCACAACTGGTACAGTGCAGAAATTATTATGAATTATTATGATATCAGTCGTAGCAAATGGCAGAAAATAGAAAGCCCCTACCTCTGCTGAGCGGGCTAATGTAAGCGGACTGTGTGCGTTTCCGTCACTCACTTGAATGATGAACACCAATGATCCAGTGGAATATACAATGGTTGCTGTAATTTTTAAATCTTTATTAACGGAGAAAATACTTGATTTGTGAGTTGCTTTGCTTGCCATTGTTGCTCCCACAGCAATCTTGCCAGTGATTCACAAGGCAGATCTCATACCCCTCCATTTTAAGTGTGCTTCTGAAAGATCTTCAGAAATCTTCGTTTGAAGGATTCATTCTCCCCACCCTCTATCTCAGCAAGAATCAGGACACCCTGCATCCAGACATGAACATGCATATCAGAGTGGTAGGGGCAAGGGGTGAAATAAGATTGGGCCTTAGTAGGAAAGTCAGTCTTTCCATCTAGTCATTCTTTTTGGTTATGTCAGTTCAGTTATCTACTGTAGGTGGGAAATCTGTAACCATTTACTGTGGTAAAGGGTTTATGTACATGTTGTAATGCCCCCTGAGGCAAATAGACTGGTGCCAATTCTAGACACACGAGAGCAATCACTGCAGAAACAAACACCAATGAGATATTTGACAATTTCTCAGTAAAAATTTAATTCAATTCCAGTTCAGCCATATCGTACCTTTGTATATGCTGCACTACACTCAAAGAGCTTTTGGGGTTGACTACAATGCGTCTTCGAAATCACCCTGAAAAAGGAGCAAGAAGGATTGTTGAACTAACAGGAAGTTTTATATCCGTGTGTGTATGTGTGTGTTTTAGTGCTTAATCCTCGTAGTGCTTCCCTCAGCTTTTTTCATGGACCATGGACAGAGCAGGAATAGGTGATGAGCCTTCAATACGAAAGCCACAGGAAACATTCATTCGTAATCCAACAGGAGTATTGGTGCGGAACCTCTCTTGACTGACAATATTGTGCCGAAAAGTGATTTTTGTTCTGCAGTTCTGAGATTAGATACGAGGAGTGGTGCATAAAAGTGGAATTCGGGAGTTTTTGTTCACTGATACATCCATTTGAAATGTACTGCCTGTAATGTGTGTGTGTGAAGGAGAGGGAGCGACTGATGGTGAGAGACGGAGATAGAGGAAGAGAGATGCTGCACTGGTGCGTGGCAGGCGGGTTATTACAATAATGAGGATGGATGTGTTTATCATGAGTTGTGTATCCCATTCCAATCCTTCCCTCCTTCTTTCCTCCCTCCATACCTCTTTTGCTTTCTGGCTCACTTGAGTGACTCCGTCTGCGTTCTACATCTGGCAGACCGGGACCTCATCTAGACGCTCCCGCCTTGCTATTACGGCTTCTCTCAAGAGGAGGGTGTGTGTGTGTGTCACCCATCCTCCAACTCTCTCACCTGAAGCCGCCACCCCTCCACCTTTGTGGCTAAGGCCAGGTGTAGCTATAGGGGGGTAATGGGGTGTGGAATTTGGGCAGGAGAAAAAGAGCCACTCTACGATTCAGTGCATTCTCTGACAGGACCCATGGCGATCACCCTCCACCACCTACCCCTCATGGTTGTCAGACCCCCTTAAATTTTCTTATTGTTTTTACCCTCAATTGTCCAAGAGGCAGAGGCGAGAGAAATCCAATTTTCAGGGCACCTTCTTTCACGCATCCTTGTGCACATCTATCCATCTGTCCATCCACTCCTGAGTCCCAAACCGCTAGATTTCCGGCACAGGTCATTGCATCCATAGAGGATTAAGACACTTGAGTGACAGTAACAAACCCTGAAATAGCCCTCGTAAATGATGAAGGTTGTTAAAAGGTGCCAAACTTTCATTCTGAGTGTATTGAAACTTTTTTCACTGGTGGGAAATGACAAGAGCAAATTGAGGAAATGCAAAACCCATAATTTAGAATGTTCCAAAACACATCCCTGAGATACTGTTTTTGACAAAAGTATCGCTCATTCAGCTTTCATTTCACAAGATCAAAAGAGTCATTCCGCCTCGTATTTGTCTCGGATATACTTTCATTTTACCCCGGATGCGCCTCACAGAGTTAATGTCGGTTGTTTCAGAAAGGGTTGTTGAACTAAACAGAACGGGGAGTTGCTGGGCCAGTCGACTTCTCTGCAAAAGAAATCTTGATCCCTGATTTGCAACGGCACAGGCGATCACTTCAAGGCTCCTAATTAAATCATGAAATAGACTGATGCTAAATCAAAGTGATCGTTGGGTCAACAGATCAATACCGTGCAAATCCCCCTTGCAAACGCCTAGTCACTCACATTCTTATGTCACTCTCATGCACATTCAGACTCGCCGCATTCATCTCTTACTTACACTCACTCTGTGTTTACCCCTCTACCCTCTCCTCGCCGATCAATTCAGTCAGCTTCATTGGTTCGAAAGTAAACATTTGCTTAATGGCACACAAATAACAGGGGAAGGCATGGTTTCTAATGAGCAATTGATCCTTTTCTTTGACCTCCTTGTCCTCCTCTTACACACAAATAACTTCCAATAGCTGTGTCGTGCTTTGTTTCTCTCACTAAACTTCTTGCACTTCCCGATCAGCATGACTACTTGGTATCATAGGAAGTTCATGATAAAAACAGAGCTCCTCTCAACTCTCTATGGTGTTTTGTTCTTTTTTTTTATGACTCAACATGATAGTTATCAGACGTGTGTGTTGTGTGGGTGTTATTGGAGCGAGTGTGCGTGTGTTTTCTGTCTTATTTTCCCAGAGATGGCCTCATTCCAGGAAATGAGCGCGACGAACCAGCGCTGGCGCTCAAGTGCTAATCAGCGCCTGTGTGATTGGCTCTGGGTAATCGTCGAAGAAAATTGCCTTCCTTTTTTGATGAGTCAAGAACTGACATGCCCTTGAATAAGTTGCCTGAGATATGACTGCAAGCGGTTTGTGTTTGTGTGCAGTGCAAATGTGCTCATATTATCCTTGAATTATACTTCTGACACAAATGGATGATTTTTTTTAGATGAGATGAGATGATGTTACTTATTTCAATAACACTTACTTTGAGTTTTCTCATGACTGACTTTAAAGAGGTCGTATCGTGTAATCAAGATGATGCTTATACATATTTTAAGTATCACTTCAGGATATTTTCTAAAAAGTTTAAAGTCAAGGGTTTATTAGAGGAAAACTTACTCCTCTGTGAAATTTTTCAAGTTTAAATAACTTTGAAATAAGTGCACTAAGTACCAAAGTGTGTAATTTAGCTTGAAAGCAATCAGTAATATTTAAAACTGTGTAACTGCATCAATATTCTATTGTAGATAAACAAGACTCAGTCCACAGCTGTGCCAGTGGCTATGCAAGGCTTTACACTGTCACAACAATATTTTGTGCTATATGCATGCACCTTAAAGCTGCAGTTGGTAACTTGCTAGCAGGCTAACACCAGCTGTAGCATGACGCTCGTCAGGAGGCAACTCCGCTGTAGCCTCCCCTCCCTGTTTTTGCCCCAGCTGGTATTTTCTTTTGTTTGCTGTTGCTCTCTCTTTTAAGTCCAGTTTGAACCGAGATGAAACGCTTGCAGGGAAAGTTGCAGTGAATTAAACTGGTCCGTCTCAGCTCGAGCTCGAGCCGACTGACGGTGTCGCTTGCAGACACTCTGTCGTTGGCCAAGGCAAGGCAGAGCACAAGGCACGAACAGCTAATCACCTCCTCCTGACGTCACCTGTCGCTAAGCGTAGACCGGCCAATCAGGACAGAGAGTACAGAGAGCGTCACTGATTGGGCAAATAGAACAGGAACGACTGAATTTTTACCAATCCTGAATACAAAGGCATGATGGGAAAACACAGAGATCTCACCATACTCTCTGACCATGTCACTTATTAACAACTGTCTGTTGTTATTATGGCATTTCTCTCAAATAGAACACACAAAAGTTGTTGATATTTACCTCAAAGTTATCAAATGCAGCATTATGCATGCTAACATTCTCACAACGCGATTGGACGCACCTGGTATTAACATGAGTGACCCAGTCACAAGTGGACAGCTCTAAGTACGTACATCAACATCTGAAATTACAGTGTGTCCAATGTGCATCTCACTGAGTGACCCCATCTGGTCTAAACTGACCTCTCCACTCCATATGCAAGAAAAAAAAAACATTCCTATGTGTCAGATCTGTTTGCAGAGACCGAAACATCAGTTAGTTTGCCAACGAGCTGGTACAAACTGACACAAATTAAGAATGAACTTCATGTATAACAACTAATTTTAACAGCATCAGTTTGCCAAATTTACAAGAAGATAATTAAGAATTTGTCCCGAACAGTGTGTTACACAATTTTCTAAAGTCTCTCCTGACACATCACATTAATTCAGACTTTCAAGGAAGTCTGAATACAACAAAGAAAAAACATTCAGTATGTGGGTTAGAGTTTACTGTGAAATTCAGCATGTTCATAGGTAGTAAAATGTTATCCCTTGTCATGTATTTATTAATTTAAATTGTGATTTTAGTTTTTAAAAAATGTGTTCAGATAGAAGCTAAATGCAGTAAAGTAGCTGTTTTTTTAGACATAGTCTCTCATACCCAGACTTCTCTGTTCACTGACAGGCTGGCACAATGACAACTTGATGTACTGCATTTAATGCTAATATCACAAAATAGCATGAATCATTCAAAATTTGCCATAGCTATTTTGCAATGTTTTCCTAAGTGTCTCTTTACTCAGAAACTAAAAAAAATCAGATTTTTTAAGAGTCCGGGTATGTCAGTGGAGTCAGTTCAGGCTTTCGCAAACATCACTGAGCACTTACAAATGACATCTTATAAGCAGTTAGTCCTGTAGTCCAGTGGTCCAGGATATATCTGTGTACATTCTGCTAACAAAATGTGGCCAAATGTGACAGTCAGACATTAAGGATGCATTGGTTTCACTCAGTTCTGTATTTAGAACTGTCCAATTTCAGTCGAGTTACCCAGATCTGCAAAGCCTCAGCGACTAAACTCACGTGCTACGGAATGTTTTTTTAATGATAACCATTTTATTTTAGCAAGTTAGCATGCTTACATTTCCTAACTTGTAGCCCACTGCAAATAAACAGCTGATACTAATGGGAATGCCATTTGTTTAGCAGGTATTTAGTCTTGAATTGAACAATTTCCCATAATTAATGACGCTAGCGTGGCTAAAAGTGTTAGATTAATCATTGTTGTCCCTTCGAAACCCTCAGGATCTCACTGGAAAACCTGTCTAAAAAAGATTCAAATGACTGGACAGCTAATGGACAGGGATCAGAAACCCCAACAATCCCTACAAAAAGCTAAATGTGTCTGCCATAAAAAGAAACAGTTGCAAAGTGCCCTTGAACTAAACACACTCTTTACATCCCTGAGTCAGAGTGTAAGATAAATCTCTAAAAGCATATGAAGTGCTGCTATATATTGGTGTGTCTGCTGTGCCTGCAGCTAACAAGTGCTGCCTTTCAGAGTCTTTTGCTGTCATGGCATGATGCACCGTGTAATCTTCCCCTCGGACTGTCTGAGTTATTGTGATACTTGAGTGTCATGGCTGACAGAGGAGGTTGGCCTCCTCGGGGCACGACATGACAACTGATGTAAGATAAAATCAGCTCAATGGTAGGTGGGGAAGTCGGGTACATGCAGGATGCAACAACCTCAGCAGCAGAGCTACCAGTCACCCTTCATGCAAGATTTTTTATGTCATTTTTATTCTTTACAGTTTGTTTACAGCAGAGATGGACATAAGCGCGCTGTAAATATGAAAACAAGGTAAAATAGATTACAGACTACAGTGCGACGTTGCTCTGTGTATCTAAACTTCTCAGAGAGAGGGAGAGGGAGAAAGAAAGAGAGAGAGAGCAGGTTCTCACTTTGATGAAAGAGAGCTATGAACAGACGTGTAGACATGTTACAAACATTTTTAAGCTTAAAGACAAGCAGATCTCATGCAAACAGGTCCAACACAAATTAAATGCAGCTCCATGTTATAAACATCTTATGTATAAAATGGCTTTTTTTTCTCCCTCTATACTGCAATTTTTTTTATTAAAGAGACATGGCAACTTTTTTTCTTTTTGTTATTTGCCTCCCTCCCTGAGTTCCAGACAAGAAGACGGGCAGAGCTCGGCCACCGCTGATTAGCTTAGCTCAAACACTGGTAGTCAATGGTAAGTGCTAGCCTGCCTCCTTTATGTAGTACTTTATGTATGTCTTCTTCTTTTTCATCTGCTGTTTACTGGCATACATGCGCCCTGCGGTTTACTTCTGGAGCATATTTGATTCTAAAATTACATAAAGTGCTAATCTGAGTCTAAAATTAACATAACATGGTAAACAAGCAGGTCACAACAAGCACACAGGATGGTTTAAAGTTGTTAGAAAGTTTATGTAATGATTTTAAGCAGAGGCAGGCCAGCACTTCCCATTGACTACCAGTATTTGAGCTAAGCTAATTAGCTGTGGACGAGCTCTGCCCATCCCGTCTTTGTTGCTGCACGCACAGTCTAATGAATGGTATCCATCTTCTTGTCTGAAACTGAGGAGAAAGGCAAATAAAAAGAAAAAAAAAGCTGATGTATCGCTCTAAGCAAGATGCTCAACCTCAACTTGCTTCTTCTGTGTGTTTGTGTGTGTGAGTTTCTGATAACTTGGACTCAGACAAAATCTGTTCCATGTAACTGCAGTTTACTTTAGATTAGAAGGCCTGCTTGAAGACACACTGGAACTTTATCAGCTGCAGACGCTGTCATGAGAACATGAGAACAGAACAGAGGTTTGTGTTTCTCTCCCTCCACGGTTTTATCAGTGTCAGATTTGACTCCCACCCTTCTCTCTGTCATCCTTTTCCTTATGCTCCTCCTCCTCCTCCTCCTGTTTCTCTTCCTCTGCTGCTTGCTCTGTCCTGATTGGCCGTTTGACTCTTCATGAAAAAACTTCAAAATAAAAGAAGGAAAAAAAATAATAAGAAACTAAAAAACTAAAATGAGATCTTGTGCCTCCCCAAAATAAAATCAAAATAAAACCCAAAAAGACGGCGTTTTATTGGCTGAGGAGCATGCAGGCAGGAGGGTGGAGCTTCTCATGCAGGAGGACCAATACGAGAAGAGGATGTGATGTGGCGTCTTACCGTGCCATGCCAGATGGTCAGGAAACCATTCTTCACTGAGCACTTCCTCTTCTGCCACACTTTCCTCAGCCTGAGTATGAGACAGAGTTGTTGAGAACGCACATCGCTGTATTGATCTTTAGGCGCAGTTCAAAGTAAACAAATCAATCTGTAGTTCATTGAGCCTTCACAATAACAACACAACAAAAGCAAAACTCAGTCCGGACTCAAAGAGCTGTTAAAAATGTCACATAACGTGTAAACATAATTCATCACGTTACAGAGACAGCGCATCAGAGACATGCTTATGTTTTGCATGTAGCTGTCATGTAGATGCTAATGGTAATTCAAGTAACATATGCTAGCATGCTACATTACACGCTAACCGCTGAGCAGTATTTAAACACACAAAAAATTCTGACTTCTTGTTGTTGTTGTCACCTGAAAGTTTAGACTTTACTTTGTCTCCCCCTTCAGGCAGTGACAGTAATTACACAAACACAGCCGAGAGGTGACATATGCCTTCAGGTGATTTATTAGCTGCTGAACAGTACCCAGCTACTTTCCAGTTTGCTAAGTTTAGTGTAGTGTAAGAAATTACATTTTAATAGATTTTAGTTTTTACGTGCTGTTGCATTACTGTTTTATAGCATTCTATTTGAATCTTTTTATTTTACTAAATTATGATTACTCCTTACCTTTTATAGTACTTATTATTTTAATGTGCTGGTATCTGATCTGTACTCTGTATTGGTCATACCAAACTTTGAGTACAAAAATTGGTATCGGTAAGGAAAAAATGGTATCAGACCATCTCTAGTACAGGCGATATAGGCCATTGTTTAGGGTGTAAAATGTTACAACAGGGACGCTGGAGGACACACAGTTTCTTTAAAAAAAATGTTTTAAAAAAAAAAAACAAAAACAAAAACAAATACGTCATCCCATGACGAAAGCAGAGTGCGATGACTCCTCTATTAAGGCACTCTCAGGGGCAACTCTGCTGTAAAGACAGGTCCTTCAAGTTTTCTATCTCTCCCTCTCCCTGCAGAGCTAAACAGGTCTTTCTGACAACTGTTAAACTGTCATTTACAAGTTGACAGCATGATGGAATTAAGAATGCCTGCTATCATGACGTAATGCGTGTAACCAATGCCCCATATCACACCACTTTTCCATGTTACTGATGATTAATTATCAAAAAATGTCATTGCAGTAACATTTTGTGAAATCACCAGTAGTCATCCTTAATATACTGCCTCAGTATCGAGGTATTTGGTCAAAAATATTGTGATATTTATCCATGTTATAACCTTAGCCGCTTCCACCCCTTAGAATGCACAACAAACCTTTGGTTACAACCTACATGATCAATAATTATCAATATCAACTGATACGAAACTTCACTATCATGATAGGTTTTTCAGCTGTGTCGCCCAGGCCAATTGCTATTATCTTTTTTTTTTAATTGAGGGCACCAATCAAAAATCTCGCCTAGGGCTCTGACATTCAGTGCTGTTTATGATAAAACGCAGAACTGCTGCCAGAGCTTGAATGTAACAGACTATCTTTTAAATGTTTAAGCCCAAAACTGCAGGTTTGATCCTCTGGGGGACAGTTACGTCTGCCCCAAACTCCTTTTTGCAGGAATATCACTTTGGAGCTAAGTGCTAAAAATCCAGACTGACAGACGCTCATTTCTGAAAAGCTGTTACAAACGCTAACAGCACAGATAATACTGTGATGACTGAGCAGCTAATTAGCTTTGTGAGACTCTGTGTGTGATCACTGTGTACATCAGGAACAAGAGAAAATAGTGCACACGAAGGCTGTTTATGCCAAACTTGACTGCAGCAGCAGTACTGTGAACAAGTCTGCCCCCTACAGGCAGGATGTTAATGTAATCGCTCTACAGGAAGTGATTTTCTCGTGGAATTCTGGGACATGGAGTTTACTGACCCTTCACTCTTCTTGTAGAGGACTCCAGAGCGCTCGGTGCCATGAGCCTTGTCCCCCTGCAGCTGATGGAGGCTGTAACCTGTGTTCTGTTTGGTCTGAGCGTCCTGCTGTAAACAAAAAAACCCAAAAACAAGCAAAAAAAACCCCTTTAGCTAATGGTGTGTTGGCATGCTTGCACGCTGTTCTTAATGGGCACATAAGCATGCTGGCACACTATTAGTAACAGCAGAGTTAGCATATTGCGCTACTAGCAGATAAAACAGCCTTTTTTTTCATTGGTAAAACTGGTTTCACACACGGATATAAAATAAAGTCAAATAAATTTGGCTCGCCCCTCACTGTGCAACCTGCGCAGGATGCTGTCAGTACTTGAATCCATAAAGGCTAATGACACAGCCATTTTTTGTTTGGTTGTTTCAACCGGTTTCAGATGTGGATGTAAAATAAAGTCAAATAGATGTAATAAAAAAGAAAACTGGCTAACGTTATCAAATGTGTCTAAGTGGAGTCGGCGTATCCTCAAGATGGCTGTACGCATGTGCATGTGCAGAACGGATCGGGCAGGTGGTACAGATCGAGTACTGACAGCGAGAGATGATGATGATGATGTTGACATTAGGTGATGTCACAGGAAATTGTAACAGTGAGTCTGCTCCTCCAGATGAGCAGCTGGGCGGCCATGTTTTGACCCATCACTCATTGATTAAAAAAAAAAAAAAGCATCCGATTAATTAACAGCACTACATTCTGTTCTTGTTTTACAGCCACCATTACAACATTATCTACATTGTGTCTGCCCTTGGCAACTGCCTCAGCTGTCAATCAAACACATCCTGTCCTGTCAGAGAACTGAAGGATGAAGCAGAAACTTCTTCTTTGGTTCGCTTATAAAACGTTGTAACTGTAAAAACTGCAACTGGCAGGAGTTTCTCACCTCTTTCTGGTCAGACTGCAGAGACACTTTGAGGACATCTCGGAGCTGACTCAACTGTTTCCTCTCTCCATCTTGAGTCTGCTTTATCTGACCACCACAGAAGAAGAGACAAAATCACCCTTTAACCTCTCATTACAATCAACCAATAACAGTTTCTCTTTTAGAGCTGCACTGAATGCGTCCTCACCGCTGTCAGGTCGGTAGCCAGTTTCTCTATTGATGGTTTTAGACTCTCAACAGCTTTCAGTCCATCCTGGAAAAAACTGAACACACACACACACACACACAACAGAATGAAAATTTCAGTGAAAATGTGACTTCATGTACACACAAAAAACTGTGTAAATGACCAAATATATTAATATGAACACATCATAATGAACAACTAAAAACAAACTAAACAACACAAGGAAAAACACAACAAATTAAATCTATATTATTAGGTTTAAAGTATATTATGGATTTTTCGACATAGAGCTTCATTATTGACTTCTCCGGTCCTATTCCTATTGATAGATACCATTTTCAGCACATCTGATGCAGTATGGAGTTTGGACGGCTTGTTGTTTAGCCGTGAATGCTAATGATAGCGCGAGTCAATGGGAACAGTCACATTCTCAACCAAACTCTGATTAAGCACTCTACAAAGGACCCAAAGCAATGTGAAGACAGTCTTTTGAGGCAAATTCGAGTGTTTGTAGAATAATTTTAGAAATCAAACTATGGCTAAATTTCTCTAATTAGTGGCTCTGGTTAGCGTCAACGTGATAGGAAGCTGCCAAACTGTTTACTTCCTGTAATTACTAAGCAACAAATTCAAGAAATCCAGTCATAGATTGACTTCTATTATTATTCTACGAACACTTGAATTCACCTTATTAGACTGTTGTCATATTCAATTTGCTTTGGGTGCACTGTGGAATGTTTAATCAAAGTTTGCTAAAGAATGCTACTGCTGCCATTTACTTGTGCTAGCATTAGGATTCCTGGCTTAACAGCGAGCCGTACTGCATCAATTGAGCTGAAAATGGTCTCTATCAACAGAAACAGGACTGGAGAAGTCGATAATGACGTCCTATGTCAAAAATTCTGGATAATCCCTTAAAGGTGAACAGATCACCATGAAACATTATCAGCTGATAACTTATACCCACACATTTCTTTTGTTTTCAAGCTTTTGCATGTTTTGCTTGAAAGTATGCAAATGAGGCTTGCATTAATTTTCAAAAGCAAAAACCTGAACAAAAACATTTTAATGTAAATCTTGGACATTTTTGTTCCACTCGTTCTTTCTGACTGCTGCCAACACGTTTCTGGACTTAAAATAAAGTTTCTTGCGGTGTGACGTACTTGCACTGAGCGTGAAAATACTTGATGAGGTTCTGCAGGAAGTCGACACCTTTCTTCACTTTGATCTCGTTCACTTTGAGGAGGTACTGCAGAGAGAATTCACAGGGGAGCAAATGAAAAAGTCTTAATGAACTCATTTTGTTTTGGCTGAGTTTTGTTTCATCTCACAGAGGGAAAGTTAAATTCTCATTGAGACCCTCGAGTTGACCTTACATGTGAGGTCTGAGCTCACCTCACACATCTGCAGCTGGAAGAGGCGTCGCTCCTTCTCCATCTCCTCGGCGATCTCTCCTCCGCTGAACTCTGTGCGAATCATCCCATGCTGCTTTGCATGTTCCCGCTTCTCCTTCTCTATCTTTGTTCTGCAGAGGTCAAAGGTTGAGTCAAGAGCTCAATGACAACCAGAATTGCGTCATCAACATCATTCAAATCTCTCATTTTGCAGAGGGAACAGATGAGGGGAGCGAAGAGGAGAGAAGCTTTAACTTTATCGTGTTAGCATCCTGACAGCTCCTCAGTGTGTTTATATTATGACTAAAACCCCGTTTCCACTGAGCGGTGCGGTTCTGTTTGGTACGGTACAGGATTTTCTTGCATTTCTACTGTTAAAAGGGTACCAAATAACTGTGCTGTATCTATTTTGGTCACCCTTTTGTTGGGATACCAAGTGTCCCAAAGGGTCCCAAGACGGCGGAGCTACACACACTGCAGTCTGTTGACTATAAACAGGCAAAAAGCTGTTTTAATTGTTGGTGTATAACTGTTAATAATCACTTAAGCAAGTCGATTTTTTTATATGTAGTCAGTTTATCCAAAAAAAAGCTTGTTTGTAAATCTGTCACAAAGTTTTTTGGACTTGCGAGGAGCTGTAGCTCATGGTGAGACTTGGCGGTCTGCTCGCTGCAGCAGCCCGGCTCGTTAAGATGTCCCTCCGGAAAGAAAATTAATTGACAAACCGATGATCCGTGCGGAGATAAAATGCCGGCCGTAATGTTTCCGTAGCATTTTAAAACATGAAACAAAAACAAAAGGATGCTTTGCTGCGTTTTTACGATGATTCTTTGCCATAAATTCAACATTACTGGTAGAAAAAAAGATCATTTCATTCACTGAGCCACTAAGACGCATCTTTTAAGGCGGAATGTTTTCTTACATGTTGTTCAATGCACAAATTACCCCGTGAATTAACCAGCCCACCTTAAATGCCATATGACATCCTGAAGAGGATTTAGAAGGATTTATTTGTCACACATACATATTGTACATTAATCCATTTGCTTTGCCTTTCCTCTCAGGATGACATATGCTTTAGTCACAACTATATCTTCAAACTCTATAAAAATGTGCAAGAATTTTTACTGGTGTATGCAGGTAAAGTGGCAGAGCACCCTTACGGTGCGCAGCTCAACACAACAGCACAGCCCCGCCCACCAAGTAGGGGTACAGTCAGCAGTGGAAAAGCAAGTCAAATCTAGGGGTACTGTTCCAAAGCGTACCGTGCCGTACCAAACCAAACTGTACTGCTCAGTGGAAAGAAGGCCCAAATGTGTATGAATGTGATATGATTTCTATCACTGTTGTTCGCCTCAACTCAGGTTAATAAAGGCGAAAAACTTTAAGTTAAATTCTTAATTGACCATTTCAGAACGGGACATGTAGCCACCAGGAGCCAGAATATAAGAACACATGACACCGTGGAGGCGGAGCCAGCTATGGATGTTGTGTTTGCAAAACCGTGAGCGACACATTCTGCTCGCTCTGCCATCAGCTTTACCTTTGTGACATTTTACACTCAGTTTATTCGAAAGAGAAAACACGTTTCTGTGCTTACAGCTTGGTCTCGTAATCCTTCCAGGCTTTGTCAAACGGCTTCTTCAGATCCTGAAGGAGGAAAAGACGCCACACGATTAGACTGACCTCTGACCAATCATATCACAAGCTGTGACTCATAGAGGCAAACACAGAGGGAGACACAGAGAGGACTTTGATCTGTGAGTCACTAAGGAAATATTTCAAAACGATAAGTAAGGTGTTTTTTTCCCCCCTTTTTTTAAAATACACTGATAAAAACAGATGGAAACTTTATTCCAAACCTCACCGAGTCCTTTCTGTTCTTTACATTTTACGTCAGTCCTGAATAATAAACCCTCACAACTTTTCATATTCTGAAGCTTCATCAGCATGAAGACCCACAGCTGCCTTTACATTTTATAAAAAACTCTGCTCTAACTGAGGCTGAACACAAACAAACCCCTTTCACTCCTTTCAGGTCTCCCTTCAGCAGACTGTCCAGAGGGAAGGTGATGATGTTGTTCATGTTCTGCATCTGCAAACAGGAAGTAAACATGAGTGAAAACGTCACAGCTCAGCGCTCCAGTTCACAGACAAAAACCTTAAAACTGGAAGGAACCAGTAATCCAGGTTCTACTCGAACTAGTTCAGAACTTAAAGGATCAAACCAGTGTTTAGAAAGCATAGATCCGGTCCTTGATTCTGATTGGCTAGAAAACTAGATACTAGTAAAACACTACAAACATACAGCTGTGACCGCATTACAACAGTGTTACTGCACCAAACAAACTGTTTGAAGATTTTATATTTCATTTTTAATTTGGATTTAATGGGTCAGCCGAGCCTGGATAAGCGGTGGAGAGAGAGAGGACGGAGGAGAAAGATTACAAAGGAAGGAGACAAGCTCAAATGAATGAGAGAGACACTGCAGGACGGTTTAACAGACAATGTCATCCGCTTTTTCTAGACATGATGTGTCGAAACAGATCTGACTATTGATTTTAAATCAATCACCAAAGGCTGGCGCCCGGTTTAGCCACCCGGTAAGGCTCTAACTACAGCAAGAGGATATGCTGGAGCAACATTCCTGCTTCTGACACGGCACATTTTAGACGTGCCTGTCCAGAATCAAACACTAATATACCAACAAAGAAGAGCGCAGATATAACTGAACACTACTTCAAGAATTGTGTAATTAATGGTAATATCCAGATAAATGTTAATCATCACCCAAAATAAATGGAAATAATCATGCCGTCTTTAGCATGCTTTGTGTCTGTGTGTTGCTAGGAAATCATTCTGCTTAATGTAGCTAAAGAACTACATTGCTTGGTGAAAGAATGATTTTTTTTGTTGTCAATCAATTATTGCATGTTTTGTTGCTGTGTGTGTCTTTTAAAAACCTTGCCAAGTTTATATAGTAACCGTTTTATAAAAGCAGTAAGACCTGCGAGATCGTGATTTACTGTTGTAAGCATTATGAAACAACATCCACAAGCTGTTCTAAAATCACTGTAAATCTCGACATCACAGCGTTATGAAACACTGAATGATTTAGAAATGCTGTTGTCTAATTTCAGCTCACACTGTACGAGCAAATTGTCCATGTTGTGAAGCCAAAGCTCAAGATTTATGTGCTCACACTGTACATTCACTCGATGCCGCGGACCACCCAAGCTATCGACAACTGTCAACTGTCTGTCAAGATTAGTTTGAAAGCTCAGAGGCGGGTTTGTTGACTAGCAACAATGTTGACGAGGCAGAAGCGTGCTGCCTTGATAATTTGTGCTCTCCTGTGTGTCCAAACCTCAGATGGCTTGGAATACGTGGACAGTAACATCATGGCTTGTCCATTTTGCAGAAAGAATTGGAGGTAAGTTAGTTTCTTTTATCACTGGTAACTTGATGGTTAATGTTAGCTTAGTCTCTATAAACAGTCTGTAGGCAAGGTAGGACGATCTTGGCACCAAAAAAACCCTGTGTTCCGGTTGTAGTCTTTTGTAGTCAGTGTAATTAACGGCAGACTGTTAACTGTTAACTGTCAACGGCGTTTAACTGGCTACTTGTGAAAAGATCTGTTGGTAGATGTGGTCTCTCAACTCCAACTCCATTCTCACGTCGGACTGTAAACAGCAAGCGACACGCGGAGAGGAAAGTCAGAAACGGAAATTTGCCTCCTCCAACGAAAGCCCAAGAATAATGGGGTTTGCCCCCAGAGGCCGTATCGCTGTCTGCTGGAAGTCAGACAGCGAATGTGGCCGATGAGTTCTGAGACTGATGTCAGCTATGCTCTCATTACTGTAGTGCTCCTTTATTTTTTTCCTTGTTGTGTAGTTGCGTGTCGCCATGGCATTTAGACGCTCTATTTGCCACTTCACTCCGTCAGGGTGAGAAAAAAAAGGCACTGATGTTGGGGAATCAAGTCGTTGCTGTGCTTGAACTGTGCGAGAGCCTGTGTCGGCCAACCAAAATTTTACCCATGTAGGAAATTCATCCAACTGTCCAGTGGCCTCACTGATTCAGGAGCGGATGACCGACCCTCGCTCCCCCCTGCAGACTAGACAACAAACAGCCATTGCAGCGGAAATTTGGAAGGGCTGGCCCAGAACGTTCGGATGGTTTCAATTCAGGGTTCAGAGGGTTTGAGTTTTATTACTATCATTATTATTATTATTATTATTATTATTATTATTACTACTATCAGCCTACCTATTAGTTCCCTCCAAACAAAATTACGAGTGGTTGTGGTTAAAACCTTCCCCTACGAAAATAAGACACCCCTCTAAGAGTGTAAAACGTCATCACTCGTCTCTGATGGGTTTCACAGCAGATGCAACATGTTTTTGCTTTACAACACGACTTTATGCGCCTAAAGATGATGTCACGAACGCAGACACGACGTCGTTAAGTTTCCAACCGTGTCTGGAACTTCCACAGCTGGTACAGGGCAGCAATAATACTAGTTATATGGGCTGTAGTTGTGACAGAAAATGAACAGTCCTCCCCTCTTCTGAACGGGCTAATATAAGCAGGCCGTGTGTATTCCCTTCATTCACACTGAGCTATACGACGACGCGTTGGATCTAAATGAACTGCAGCTTTCGGTTACAATAGAGCAGTATATAGACCTACAGTATTCCTTGTTTTTAAACATGTTTTTCTTAAAAAGAATGTTCAGAGGTTTGTTCAGTGACACTAACGAATGTCTGAAGCCTTAAAAATGGCATTCAGGCCAGCCCTTAAATTTTGGCCAACTTAAAATTGAGTCGCGCATCTTAAAAATCGTGTCAAAAACGGGCAAAAATCTTACATTGTATGTTCTAAACTCGCTGTAAAATACAGCCACTTAGGGCTTATTGCTTTAATATTACATGCTATCAACATCGGCTACATAGATGACATAAGCCCTGCCCATTTTCCCACAAAATAGCTTTATCTAGATCTAGATATGGTGTTGACATTTGGTCTATATTCAATAAACGTTACAGAAAGTAGCTGAAAATGTGTGACAACGTTAGCTCAAAAAAAGCTGTGTCAAAATCCTTCTTCACATTAATATTCCAGCTAGGAAGGCAGCACTTGTAAGGAACTATTTTTCCAGGTGTAATAAGTTTAGTCTCCACAGCTCCTGGCTCCCATCTCTCTCTCTTGCTTGCTCACTCAGTGATCTTTGACCAAATAAATGCAGATTTTCTCTTTAAAAGGGTGAATTTCAAATACCTAGCAACTTTCACTTGTCCTGTAGTGTTTCTATGCCCTGTTTCAACATGAATGACAGTGAATGGGCTTTAAAAATGCAGTCTGACATCTACTAAAGTAAACAAATGGTCACACTGAACAACAACTTTTATAGAAGATAAGGGGGCGATTTCTGCAATTGGAGACAAGTCAAACATAGACTGATCTGACCCTTTAAACTGAAGGTTTGGATTCATGTGTTTGGCCTCATCGTGCTCCTCACCAGGTTTTTAAAAAGCGCCGTCAGCTCTTTGGTGAAAACAGCGAACTTGAGGAAGGCTGAGCCGACCTCGGTGTCGTCTCTGCAGACGAAATTGTCTCCGAACTTCTCCATCGACTGAACGTACTGCTCCTCATTGTCCACATGAGCTGAAACACACAGAACCCATGAGCTCAGCTAAGTCAACATCAGAACAAATAAATCGTGTGTTTGGCCTTTATCTGCAGGAAGAGATACAGGTCTATTATTATTAAGATAATTATGCTTTAATTTTAGTAATTATTATTATTAGTTATTTGTTTTTGTCTTCATTTTTACTTTGAACTGATGTGTTGTTTTGCAAACTATTCAGCTCATGTCAATCTTTATTGATTTTATTCGTTGATAATATTTGATCATATTTCAATGAAAAGTCTTCAGAGCTCCTGATCTGTTCTCGCTTGTGTTTGTATGGAGGCTGTAGAGTGACACCAGATTTATTAGTGTTTTGATTAGCTTGATAATGATCAGTTATTGAATCCATGAATTAAAAGAACTGCTGGAATCAGAACAATTAAACTAATATTCATTGAGACAGCGCAGCATGTGTTGTTTTTTTCTCTTTGTGTCAGCGGACCCACAGTTCAGTGTCTCTCCCTCAGCATGCTGGGACAGAAGAGCGGTATGACAGGAATGTGGAGAGGTAAGACTCCACCTGCCTGAACACAGACACACCACACCGACACCAACAAACTGTATCACGAACAGCTGTTATACACACACACACACACACACACACGCACACGCGCACACACACACACACAGAGTTTCCAGTTTTCAGGATGTTTCCAGGACTTTTTCTCTGACCTGACGTTTGTAGCACAGTCTATAGATTTGAATTAGAACAGATTTAAGTGGATTAAAGTAAAAATGGAACAGTGTTTGTGATGGACGCCGACAGAACTCTTCGTCAGCATAAACTGCACATTTCAAATCGTAATTCATTTCATTTAAATCCGTGTTTTTGTCCCTTTTTACAGGTTTCCTTTTAGAACATGAAACATCTCATCTTTGTGCTTTTTGTCTCACATTGTTTCTCTTTTTCTCATTTATATTGGGAATAAAATGTTGTGAGTTTTGGAACTAAATTTCCCATCATGCTGTGGGAGATGCAAGCACAAAGTATAATTAGCATTCAGTTTGTATGGAGCCATTTTCAGCTGTTTCTCTTAATTCTCTGCTGAATCTGCACTTTGCAAACGAGTAGATCGCTGGTGATGCAAAAGAAAGCTGTGAGGAAATAACAAAATGGTGAATTAATACTTTTGTAATCTGTGTGTGAGCTGCCGCAGCAGCATAGCAATGTTTGTGGTTTGTTGGTATTTTTGGACAGACGGACGTGAAACTGTGTCACTCACCCAGGCCTGACGTGTTCATGGCCTTCACAGATTTCTTGATCTTGTGCAGAACCGATCTGTCCACATCCAGAGCCTAAGGAGACAAACTCAGCTGTGAGATCATGCCACATTCAGATTAACACACACACACACACACACACACACACACACACACACACACACACACACACACACAGAGTCAGGTT
>JAQLOL010000010.1:20838600-20859227 GCA_029783665.1 Naso thynnoides | reverse complement strand
TGAAGAAATACTCTTCTTCAGAGGAAGCTCTTCTGAGGCTGCTGCCAGTGGTCAAAGCCTCCAACAAAGCTCTGTAGATTCACAAATCAATATATCTATTTAATTAATTTTACGAACATGCTTTCTTGTTTTTATGAGGAAGAAAGTGACATCTTTTAACAGTTGTATTGTTACATTTTTCTTTTCTTTAGGCTGAATGGCTGTAACCTCTCAGAGAAAAGCTGTGAAGCCCTGTCATTAATTCTCAGCTCTGAGTCCTCTTGTCTAAGAGAGCTTGACCTGAGTAACAACGATCTGCTGGATTCGGGAGTGAAGCTGCTCACTACTGGACTGAAGGGTCCACATTGTAAATTGGAAACTCTAGGGTTAGAGATCAACTGTTATTCATGAAGATGTCTATTTGTTGTATATCCTGCTGTAAATTATGCAATGAGTATGAATAAGTGTTCTTTGCCATTAACCATTGTTGCATTGTTGTTGGGCCATTGAATAAAGCCTGCTCAAGAAGAATTTTTGAGATGAATTACATGAAAAGTCTTCAGTAACTGGACTTTTTAAAATGGTGATCTGCATTTAACTGTATTTTTTAAACTTTTCTAGGTTGTCTGGCTGTCTGATCACAGAGGATGGTTGTGATGCTCTAGCTTCATCTCTAAGCTCCAGCTCCTCCCATCTGAGAATGCTGGACCTGAGCTACAATCATCCAGGAGATTCAGGAGTAGAGTTGCTTTCTGCTCGACTAAGTGATCCAAACTGTAGACTTGACACTCTCAGGTATGGACAAAGATAAAATGCTCACAGAACTTTCTGATATACTGACAAACATAGGACCAAAGCTTCATGATGAGTAGTAGTTAGGACTTTCATTGAAAATAATCAGCCCAAGGCAAATTTAAAATATACCTGTTTCCATGGTCAATGAGAATATCCTTGTTTTTTTTTTCTCTAGAATGGAAAATTGTGGAGAGCAGAGGCTGAGACCTGGTGTGAGGAAATGTGAGTTTGTTCTTGTTTTATAATAAAACAACAAACATTTTACAGTTTTCTAATAAGGGCCAAAGCAAGGATTGAGAAAACTGGAGGGGCTCGATTGGTAAGAAAGACCTGCTTGTTCTGAACAAGAGCAATATTTTATTATTGGAATTCAGTGCTCATTATAGATTGGTCATAATGAGCACCATGTGGGGCATATGGTGGTTTATAATGGTACTTTGTACCATAACACCTTAAGCCAAAGGTTGATATTCAACTTTGGAATTGTATCATCTGACCTGCAGTGGTCTGATCCCTCAATTCCACCAGATGCATGATTGGTTCTTTTCCGCTCCACCACAGCAGCGAAGCTGGTAGGTTTTACTCTGATCAATATGTGTGCGTCCACTGGCTCCACTGCATTGCGTATCTATTCCATTGCAGCTAGGGCAATCCAGGACCCTCTGCAGCAGATACACGAGGCTTCTATTTTCCTAAATGCTGGAGCACAACGTATGATTTCAGCACAGAGCGAGAAAGGAAGTGAGACAGACATACAAAATTAAAACTTACCCTTAATTTTCAAAATAAACACTGTGTTTATGGCAAATCATATTTCACTAAACTTCGTAAGCAAAACGACATAATGTGCCGAACCAGGCCTGAAGTCAACAACATGACTCTAGCTCTCCTGGGGTACTGCATTGTGCTGTGCTCTTAATTGCAGTTGGTGGGCGCTGATGGAGGACAAAGCATGGAGATTTGCCCCCTGAGATGCTGAAGTCTCTGAAAATTATTAGACCAAGAAGAAGAAAGAGTCTTTGTCACACACAGGACCAGGATCTTGTTGATGTGAGGCAACGCTGCTGGTCACTGAGCCACCGTGCTGCATTAGCCTATAATTCGGCTGATACATGTCTCTAGTGTTGCATGGTGTTCATTTACAGTACCTGTAGAGTTGCAGAGTGGGGTTGTGGTCCCCATTTTTAGATACAGAAGGGCCTGGAGGGCCTCTCCTAGGAACTGTTACCTTGTCATGGTGGAGGAGTTTGCGTGCCCCTGTGAACCTAGGGGCTGTGTTGTCTGGAGCCTTGCGCTCCTGGTAGGGTCTCCCAAGGCATACTGGCCTCAGGTGAGGGACCAGACTAAGAATACTTCCAGAAGACCCCATGACAAGGAAGAAACAAAGTGACCCTGCCTGGAGGAAGCCTAGGGCCATTGCCTGGAGCCAGGTTCAGAAGGAGGGCCCATCAGTAAGCACCTGGTGGCCAATATTGACACAGTACCCGGCTGGGCACAGCCCAAAGAAGCTACGTGTCCACTTTGCCATGTGGGCCCAACACCCACAGGAAGAACCTCTGGGGTTGGGTGCACTGCCTGGCAGGTGGCAGTGAAGACAGTGTTGACTCACTGGACCCAGGGGACAGAGGCTGGCTTTGGGGACATGGAATGTCGCCTCGCTGGGGAAAGAGCCGAAGATTGGGTGGGAGGTGGAGCATTACCAATTAGATCTGGTGGGGCTTGCCTCCACGAATCAAATCTGGAATCAAACTGCTGGATAGGGGTTGGACTCTATTCCTCTCTGGAGTTGCCCAAGGTGTAAGGCGCCAGGTGGGTGTTGGGATATTCACAAACCCCTGGCTGAGTGCCACTATGTTGGAGTTTACTCCAGAGGAGGGGGTCACCTCCCTATGCCTTAGGGTTATGGGGGAAATCTCTAACTGTTGTCTGTGCCTATGTACCAAACAGCAATTCAGAGTATACAGCCCTCCTGGAGACCCTGAATGGAGTTCTGCATGGTCTCCTACAGGGGACTCCATTGTCCTAATGGGAAACTTGGACGTGCACATGGGCAGTGACGGAGACACTTGGAGGGGCGTGATGCAGAGGAATGGCTTCCCCAATCCTAACCCGAGTGGCTTTTTATCAATGGACTTCTGTGCCAGTCATGGATTGTCCATTGTGAACACCATGTTCAAGCACAAGGATGCTCATATGTGTACCTGTTACCAGAGCACCCCAGGTCAAAGGTTGATGATTACTTTTGTTATTATATCATGTGATCTGAGGCCACATGTATTGATGAAGGGAGGGGCAGAGCTGAAAACTGATTACCATCTGGTGGTGAGTTGGGTCAGATGGTGGGAGAAGCCCTTGGACAGACATGGTAAACCCAAACGTGTAGTGAGAATGAACTTGGAACATCTGGAGGAGGCCCCTATGTGGGTGGCCATCAACTCCTATTTCCAGCTGAGTTTCTCTGGCATCCCTGTGGAGGCTGGGGGCATTGAACCAGAGTGGTTGATGATCAGAACCTCCATTGCTGAAACTGCAGCTGAGAGTTGTGGCCTCAGGGTCAAACATGCCTCAAGGAGTGGTAACCCCTGAACATTGTGGTGGACACTGATGGTCAGGGAAGCCGGTAAAGTGAAAAAGGAGTCTTTTTGGGATATGTTATTCAAGGGGACTTCAGGGGCAGTTGCAGGGAACCAACAGGCTCGGAGGGTATTGGCCTCTGCTGTGACTAAGGCAAAGCAGCAGATGTGGGAGGAGTTTGGAGAAGCCATGGAGAAGGACTTTCAATCGGCACCAGGGTGTTTCTGGAACATCATCTGGCACCTCAGGAGGGGGAAACAGGGAACCGTCCAAGCTGCCTACAGCAAGGGTGAGACACTGCTGACCTCAACTCAGGCAATAATCAGAAGGTGGAGAAGCACTTTGAGAAACTTCTGAACCTGACAAACCCACCCTCTTCCACTGAGGCAGAGTATCATCTGGAGGAGGTCACTGATGTAGTTCCACTGTGGAAAAGCCCCAGGGATTAATGAGATCTGTCCAGAAATACTGAGGGCTGTGGGTGCTGAGGGGCTGCCGTAGATGACACATCTCTCTAAAACTGCATGGAAGACTGGTACAGTGCCAAACAAGTGACAGACCGGAATGGTGGTTCCCTTGTTCAGAAAGGGGGACCGGAGGGTGTGTGCCAACTACAGAGGCATCACATTACTCAGCCTCCTGGGAAAGTTTACTTTAAGGTGCCTGAAAGGAGGGTCCAGTTGTCAGAAGAATCACGGACTGAAGCGAAACAATCTGGATTTCAACCTGGTCATGGAACAACCGACCAGCTTTTCACCCTCACAAGGATCTTGGAAGGAGCCTGAGAGTTTGCTCAGCAAATCTACATGTGCTGTGTGGATTTGGGGAAGGCTTATGACTGGGTTCTTTGAGAAATATTGTAGGACATGATGTGGGAGTATGGGATGACAGGGTCACAACTCAGGGCCACCCAGTCTCTGTATGCCCAAAGCAAGAGCTGCTTTTGGGTTCTCGGCAGTAAGTTGGACTTGTTTCCGGCGGGGGTTGGCCTTCACCAGAGCTGTACCTTGTCACCAGTCCTGTTTATGATTTGCATGGACAAGATCTCGAGGCGCAGTGATGGTTGAGTAGGGTTGCAGTCTGGTGGGTTGAGGATCTCATCACTGCTTTTTGCAGATGATGTGGTTCTGATGGCATCACCAGTCTGTAACCATCAGCTCTCACTGGATCGCATTGCAGCCGAGTGTGAAGCAGCTGAGATGAAGATCAACACCTCTAAATCTGAGGAAATGATTCTCAGCAGTAAACTGGCAAAAAGGGAGCTGGGCGGAAAGGCAAAGCTTTCGATCCAACAGTCAGTCTTTGTTCCCACCCTCACCTATGATCATGACGGATGGGTCATAACCAAAAGAATACAATTGCAGATATAAGTGGCTGAAATGGCTTTCCTCAGGAGGGTGGCTGGCATCTCCCTTAAGGATAAGAAGGAACTTAAGGAACTCGGAGTAGAGCTGCTGCTCCTATGCATTGAGAGGAACTAGTTCAGGTGGTTCGGGCATCTGGTAAGGATGCCTCCTGGTCGCTTCCCTAGGGGGATGTTCCATTCACGTCCAGCTGGGAAGAGGCCCCAGGGGAGACCAAGGTCCAGGTGGAGAGATTTTATCTCTGCAGTGGCCTAGGAATGCCTTGGGATCCCACAGTCAGAGCTGGCTAATGTGGCCAGGGAAAAGGGAGTCTGGGACCCTCTGCAGAAACTGACAATGGATGGATGAATGGATGGATGGATGGGACTGGAGGGTGTTCTATAGTTATGAGAGTATCACAGTGCTCAGAATCTCCAGAAAGGTTTATTCGAGGATGTCAGAAAGGAGTGTGTTACTTAAACTGCTAATTCATGATGAGCAATGACCCTGTAACAGCGGACAAGTTTTGGTTTGACTCTTGGTCCAATGCCTGTTCAAAGTTTCTCTTTCAAGCATTTGATATCAGCCGATAGATGTAAGATTTGCACTATGGTCCCATAGCATTACTCTGTACGATGGTGCCAAGTTTCATCAAGAATTGCCACCTTTTTCTGAAAAGCCACATCCTAACTCTGCAGTTTTCATTGGCTAGTTCTGGCTTTTTTTCCTTTTTTAAGTCTCTACATTGTGTGTACCAAATCTCATGCAGGTCAGTGAAAATTCCTGAAAGCAGTAGGATTTTAAGTTTTTGTTTGTTTGTTTGTTTGGTTTGGTTCTGTTGTTGTTTTTTTGTTTTGTTTTTGTGTTTTTTTTAAATACAAAATTCAAAACACCAGAAAATCTTTTCCCCCCTTTTTTCCTTTTTTTAAATGAAACTTGGCAGAATGGTAGAGGGTCAAGCCATGAGGCCATTGCCATGGTGTTGGTAAATGTGTGCTAGGGTGTCAGTAACATGAACCTCATAAGAAATACTCTAATAAAAATTAACATTTTTGATAATTAATTCAACAGTTGTAGCTCACGATTATCTCCCTGTTGTGTGTCTTGTTCTTCTCATCAGTTGCTTGTGAAGTTACGCTGGACCCAATGACAGCATACAGAAAGCTCAAACTATCTGATGACAACAAAAGTGTGACCATGGTGAGAGAGTATCAACCATATCTTGCCCATCCAGAGAGATTTGACTGCTTCTGTCAGCTGCTGTGTACGAACGCCTTGACTGGTCGCTGTTACTGGGAGGTTGAGTGGAGAGGAGCCGTTCATATAGCAGTGACTTATAGAGGAATCAGAAGGAAAGGCAACAGTGCTGACTGCAGGTTTGGAATGAATAATCAGTCCTGGACTCTAAGCTGCTCCTCTCGTGGTTACTCTGTCTGGCACAATGACAGAGTAACAGACCTCCGACTGCACTCTTCATCTGTCACCAACAGAGTATCAGTGTATGTGGACTGTCCTGCAGGCATTCTGTCCTTCTACAGAGTCTCCTCTGACTCACTGATCCACCTCCACACCTTCAACACGACATTCACTGAACCCCTTTATCCTGGCTTTGGCATAGGGATTGGGTTTGGCATTAGATCATCTGGGTCTATATCTTTATGTGAGCTGTAAGAGAAAAAAGTGTTCCTCTGCAATCACATTTAAAATATAGTAACAATTTTTGCCCTATAAACATAATACATGTCCACATCTCATGAAATGCTGTAACCGATGCTTCGTTTCAACTAACTCAACACATTTTCAGATTCAGAATCAAAATTACTTCATTGAACATTGGGTAAATAAAGGTGTTCTTACTCTAGAATAGAAATATGTAACCATCAGAACAGAAATGTAAGCATAGAATAGAAATATAAAAACAAAGAAATATAGAACAAATAAACAAAATAAAATAACAATATTTACAATAGGCAAAGTAAAAAAAGAATTGTGTCAGTGCAATATGTGCATCATTCTATGTAAGTATGTGCATTGTGTAGAGTTAAAACAAAAGCAGTATTGTTGCTAGATGAATTTTTAGGATGAGTGTGAGTGTGAGTGTGTGAGACTTTGAGAGAGGAGTTAAACAGTTTTAATGGTTACGGGCAGGAACGACTTCCTGTGGTGATCCAAGTTTTGCAGTGAATGTGCTCCTGTGTTTAATAAACATGTCAAGGAGCAGGTGGGAGACATTCTCCATGATGATACGTAGCTAAGACATCGTCTTCTCTGTCACAGCCACCAGGTGGTCCAGCTTCCACCCCAAAAAGTCGTTGGCCTTTCAGATCCGTTTGTTGAGTCTGCTGACATTTAAATACTGGACCATGCAGTCTTACCCTTGAATTCATTGAGTAGACACTGTAAGTCCACATCTACACTGACCAAACATTTTCTGACCCAAAATAGTGATAGACCTTGCCAGAACAATGGGACATTAGAAGACAACCTGTTGTCTCTTGATTTGATGTTTTCAGATGATGTTGATTTTATTATCATACTCAGAAGATTAACGCCACAGTGGAGCAGCTTGGAAAGGACTGCTGGTAAAAAGTAGTAGTTACCCTGAGTTCTTACCCTAACTCATTCAAATCATTGGGCTCCTCTCTATCCCTGATTCTAACTAATGCAACCTGCTTAGCCGGACCTCTCCACACTATGTTAGCACTGTACCAGTGTTGAAGAAAGGTCTGGCTCAATCTGTTATGATTCTGGAATTGGGAAGATTAACAGCGCCCTGGCTTATTTGTATTTCTTTAAACCAATCACAATCGTCTTGCCTTTGCAAAGTAGCATAATAGCATAACCCTAACAACTTCTGTTTTCTGTGATTCAGACTGAACACAACCAACAACACTAGCCACAGAGCTAACTAACCAGAAGCGGAGTAGGCTGAGTCATTCTTTTGAAATTCTTTGGAAAAAAAGCAGGACAGGGGTATGATGTTTTGATAATGTGTTGTCTGTGTGATTCACTGCCAGCAGATTTGAAAGAAAGATGGACCTTTTTTGTGATGGTATTTGTGATCTTGGTTTATAATGGGCTTCCATATTTAAATACGCAAAATATTTTTACATCTAGCAACATTTTCAGGTTACTAGAGTTTTCCAAATTGTTCAGTATGTTTCTTTTGTGCATCTGACAGAGACAGCTGTGCATGTCAGCAACTTGACCCCTCTCCAGCAGGGGAGTGCTGCTGCTCCCACCGCACTTGCAAAAATAAATGTAATGTCAGGCTTCAGAGAAAAGAAGGGGCAAAAACAGATCTCATACACTCACACTTTAATTTGTAGGTGATTTTTGTGAAGTGATGTTTTGAATTTAATCTTATTTCTTTAGCCATCAGTTTTTATACTTAATGAGAGAAAATGTCAGAATAAGATGTTGATTTAAAAACTTTCTCTGGGTTAGTCTGTATCTAGATGTGTTTTATCATTATGTTTAAAATGAGATTCCATTGAAGTTTCTCAATTACATCATGTTTGTGTTGCTTTGCTGCTACAGAAACTCTTTCCTAGTGAAGACTTGACAATCATGATGAGACAATATAAACACAAGTTAAGTTTGTCAGTGTCAAAATCAAAGTCAAGAAAAAATAAAATATATAAACACTCTGACCTGCTCTCATAGTGCAGTTTTACTGAACTTTTCACACCTGGTTGGTTGGTTGATGTGACATAATCTGTGTTGATCTACAGTTCATTAGAAGGTTTGTCAGAGGCATTTAATTGACAGAGAGTAGAACTACATTTTGTTGTCTGTGTTTTTGATGGTTTTTCTTTCTCTGGTTAGAGAGACACGTCACTCTGATGTGTTTTAAGACTGTGAAGTTCTGAGGGTGAGACGGCATCCTCACATCAAATGCACACAGACACTGATGAGGAAGAAATGAGCAGCTTCTTCTCTTCCAGTGTTTCCTCCACACATGAAGCTGGAAAGTGTCTGTAAGTTGACCTGAAGTGAGTTCAGCAGGTGAGAATCTTACCAGAGAAATCTGTTAATGTTTGATGATCACGATAACTTTGATCACATTGTGCTGCATCACTGTTAAACTGTTTCCTCATGCTGATCAGCTGTTTTAAATGCATTCATACGATACACGTTTAAATATGAATTTTGTTAGAATTCTGTTTTTACAAAGAAATGATTTGAGGAATATTTTCATGTGTCACTTTTAGTCGTTCACAGGGGAGAATCAGCAGCAATTGGGTTGTAATCTGAGATGATAACTGAAAAGTGTGTGTTGACACTGAGGGTTAAAGGTGATGTTGTCATGGTTCTGATTTTTCTGTTGTTTTTCCTGCTGCTGATCCTCTCTCCCTCTCCCTCTCATTCAGCAGGTGCATGCAGAGAGGCGGGGCTGGTCAGCTTGGGAGCGAGGCTCATCAGTCTCACCTGTTTCTTGTTGGCAATTAAGCAGTCTTTAAATACCACTCTCCCTGACTCCTGTGCCAGACGATTCCTGTGCATGTTGTAACTTTTGTTCAATAAATTTGTTCCTTATTCTACTCTGCATCTGAGTCCTGGCTCTCCTTGACAAAACCGTAACACTCTCCCACAGAATATTGATTATCCTGACTGTATTTAGAGGCAGTTGATTTTCTTTCTGAAAGGTTAGATATAATTAAAGGTAGACCCAAGGTGACCGGTATGGATGGCAAGTGACTGGATGTTAACCATGGTGCTGTACATGTTTAAACAAGTTTGAATACTTGGAAAGCAAATATACACTGAAATTATTAAATGAAACAACCTGTTTTTGTTATTGTTGGGGGGGGGGTTTGTTTGTTTAAACAATCTGTGGTAGACTATTCAGCCACACAGATAGTTCTGGTATTACTGGCCCATATTTTTGCTGCCAGTCAAAACAGCATGGGCTATTTGGACAATTTTTTCCTGGAGGTGCTCACAGCATAGAGAACAAATGTGAACATTGCAGCATCAGCATGTATTCTCATGAAATATGTCTCACTGCAAAATCTGCAGACCTCAAAATGAACCAAAGTTAACTGTGAAATAACCACTGCAGAAAGCCTCACTAAAAATGGTTGGTATTTGCTGGATGTTAGGACAGCAATAACAACAGCAACATGGCTTACTTGGGATGAAAGTTGAATTCAGGTAAAACTGAAACCAAAACTATTTTAATGGCAAAAAACCCCAACCCATTCAGCAAGTTAACAAGAATAAGTTTAGGGACTTTAAGCTTTGTATCTGGTTCACTTGTGTGAAGTCTGCTCTGTATATCTTTTTGACTACCACAAGCACTTATTACTCACCTGTGTCCTCAACAATTCCTTCCAAGATAACAATTATCTTAAAATGTTGCTGTCTAAGCTGCTCTGGAACATCAGGCACAACTGGTCATCACGATTGGCAATGACACAGGTGCGACTCAAAAGAAGAGTCTCAGCCCGTCCTTCTTAGGAAGGGATATTTTCACAAACATGCAGCCCACCATAAGTGCATCTATCATAGATCTGACAATACACTGCATCATAACTAGCAGCACTTCCTCGTGGCAGGTGGGAGACACAGTCCGTGACACATAACCAATGGTGCGCTGTGTTTCCACTGAGAAGAGTAGAGCCGAGATGAAACTATCTATACCCAAATAACAGGGCTCTCGGTCCACAAGAAGGTCTTCAGGGGCACCAAGGGCTTGTTCTTTTCCTAGGTCACCTCGGAAGGAGGCATTCGAGAAGTAGAGCCCAGCAAACAGGAACCACATGGTGATGTAACACATCATGAGAACAGATCAAAACCAGCTGTACTGGAGGTCCACAAAAGAAGTGAAAATGTCAAACAGGAAGCGGCCCTTCTCAGAAATGTGACAAAGATTTACATAACACCTTCCATCCTTGGAGACAAAGTGAAGTTGTTCTTGGATTTCTGGAGGAATGGTGGGGGTCTCAGTTAGAAATACAGCTTCTCATTTCCTCTTTCTACAATTATTTTAAAGTCATCCAAAATAGTCAAACAAACATGTTGGAATAGGCTAACTTCAAAAGAAAGGCGGGATCTAGTGCAAATGGTTTCTTTAACCATGTACTTTTATGATCTAAGACGTTGCTTTTAGTATTTTAAACTTTCCATGTGTGCAGTAGTGCCACAGCAGCAAATATGCTGCCACAGATTAGTAGCAAAACTGAAAATTGTAGATATAAAGTTGACAGGACAGAGGAAACTCCCAGAGAAAATAGAATTAACCTTCAACCTCTGAAGTCAGTGTCAAAGCTCCAAATTATTTGGGAACATGATTACTTCATGTTCTTCGTGCATAATTGAGACTCTAGCTTGTTTCTGCTGCTATGAGATCACTGCAGGCTATATCATTAACTGGAGGAGTTGGCAGACAGTGACACGGTGACAGCGAGTTTTCTCATTTGTGGCACATAAAAAAAAAAAAAACAACGAGATACTGAAACGCTCACTGCTCTATGTCACAGTGGAACTAGTGATCATGGGCTCTGCATGGAGGCACTTCACGGACACTTGTGAAGAAAAGATTGTTTTTGTACCTAAGCAATTTGTTAAGGGCATTGGGATAACTTCTCTGAAATGGGATACAAAAGATATATCACTGTGTTCTTTTTGTTTGTTTTCACGCATTTTAAAATTTCTACATACCTCAGTCTACTGGAGTAGACAATTGCATGAATGATGTCACTTGCCCCTCCCTGTGGGACGGGTTTATCTTATATCATTTATTTGAGCGCACGTGGGGTTTAAACATTTCAACACCAGTGAATAACCTATTTATGTTGCAGCTATTTTCTAGTAATACTGATACATTAAAATAAATTTGCATCATGTTTTGAACCATGAGTCAAATTCTTGAGGAGTCAGAGGGTAAGGATGTGTTTTCCATTCTTCATGCCCTCTGGCCACTATCACCCTCTCGCTGTCTTCAAACACACTGAGAAAAATAAAATCGTCTGGATGGCGGATGAAACGATCGGCATCATTTGGATACAGCTCCGGACCCGTGGCGCTGACCCACTGAGACACATAAAGCACCTCAGGAAAACCAGGCTGGTCAAGGTCTGGGCAGACAACAGATCGAAACAGTTTCCAGTCTTCTATAGACAAACATCCGCTTGATGTTTCACCATCCTCAGAACCATCAATTGCATGACCACCAACTAACACAGCCATCATGATATTTTACATAAACATACCCATTCAACCCCACTAATTCTACGTTTAATTCTTTCTACCTCTCTTTTTCTGATGGAAAGCATCCGATACTGAAGCACACAGTCTGATGTAGGTAGACACACACACAACATTGCAGGACTGGTCAAGATCCTCACATCCACTGTTTGCCATGATTGGAAGGGTCCTCTGCTTACGCTGATGATGCTGCTGCTTTGAAAAGAGGCTGGTAGATGGATACAAATGCACAACACATTTATATACACAGTTAATCACAACCACATTCCCCGGCCCAACCACTCCCAAGTCAGAGGAGTGGCCAGGGTCAGGGGGCGGGGCCGGAAAAGAAGAGGAGCACACTCACGTGGATGCATGTGCACACGCATTTCATGTGCACACATAATACCTAATATTTAGTACTCTCTGGGGCTGAAAAGTGAAGCTAACATTGAAGTGCCAAAAAACTGTAGCTCTTCAAACGTCACACTGTATTTCCACTCATGGAGCCTGCGAGCGAGTTCAGGCAGACAACTCGAGCTGTGCTGCTGTATACATGTGACATGTCACCCCAGCATCCACCTCACCTCTCAGCATCCACCTGCAGGCTCCGACTGGGAGTGCAGTATGTTTGCTCATCACTCCTCTATATCTATGTCTACTTATGTGGGGGATCGATGAGGTCGCAGACTGGATGCTAAACACAAAACTGTTTGTGCTTATTTGCTGCTTCAATAAACATATCAACATGAGTTGTCTGATTGAAATATTATCATGATGTGGAATATAGTTTTTCCTTAAATGATGGCCATGATTATCCAGTAGAGACATTCAAAAATGTGTTTAAAGCTGATAGTTCAGAGGATATGAGCTTGCAAAACAGTGCAGGCAGGCTGGAATAAACAAAACCATGTTGCAATGACAGTGTGACCATAAGCGCACTAAAATTACTGTGCTGGTGGTTCAGTACTCAACCTCTCAGGTCTGTGTTTGTAAACATCCTGAACCCAGAATTTCTGTTCCACCGGCTTGCGTTTGAGTTCCTCAGGCTGGCACGTCAAGACCTAAATGAAACCACTTGCTGTTAGAGTGTGAAATAGTCAGGGATGGACAGGAACAAAGTAAATTTACTTGAGCACTAAGTACATTACTTGAGTATGATTTTTTTTGACTGCACTCATTTGAAATGCATTGTGATGATACAACAATGTTTTGAGATTTTTGTTAAGTACTTTGAACACTTAAGTATTTTTAAAAAGCAAGTACTCAAGTACATGAACTGAAGTAATAATCTCACAGAGCAAGAGCTGACTTAAAAGAGTGAGAAGTGGAATTAAAAGTAAAATATTAGTCTTTCAAGTGTGAAAAAAATAAGTATTTAAAAAAGCAAATGCTCAAGTAAAGTACAGATACTCAAAAAAATGTTCCTAAGTACATTACTTAAGTAAATTTACTTTGTTGCTGTCCAACACTGGAGACTTCACACACAGACTGGAGGAGACGAGGACTGACACATCAGTACAGTCATATGGTCATTGCAACATGTGCTCACTGCAGCGTGTGGTCCACATTTTGCAACTTCACATCCTCTGAGCTTTCAGCCTCTTTCACGTCTGGAAACTTATTCACATTATTATCTCAGTTACAATAACTACTACAATCCAGATCATGACTATATGAGTTTCATTGCATTGCAAGGACACAGATAAGTGTCTTTAGTCTTCCACATTTGGTGGTTAGACAGTGTGGCATTTCAGATTAGCCGGTGCCACTTCTGTTTAAAAACAAATGATGCTGCAGTCTGTTTTTATTTTTGCTGACTTTTATCATAGGCCTTCTCACCCACCTCGTGCTGTTTACTTTTTGCCCTACATTAACCAAATTTGGTCAGGTTATTACTTTTGTTATGAAGTCACCCTTATGATTCAGAGTCATATATGTAAAGGGGAACTTTTAACATTTACACAAGTTTTTCAAGGGGCTAAGCAGTCAAAAAATGTTGAAAAACCTAGGTTAGGCTCACACTGAAAATTTGTCATGCTCATGGTCAGCAATAAGGTATCAATCCAAAATAATTTTGTTTTTATTTATTTACATGTTTTTTATGCATTTTTTTCCGTATGTGTACTGTAGCATGAACTATGTAACGGGAATGCTTGGTTTCTTTGCTGTCTTTCATCACATTACAGTTAGAGTTAGGATCAATGACAAGGTACATTTATTGAATCACTGATATTAATAATCTGTTCCTGACATTAATTAACAATTTAGCACAGTTTTGGATTTTAAAAAGACAGATTTCTGTAGGCTTATACTTTAACCGAGAACAGCTGCAACAAACCAGTGGAATCAAAACTTTCCACTTTTTAACATCCATCCCCAAAGTTCATAGACTTTAAGGGAGGGACTGCTTGGCTTATGACTGCTGCCAGGGAGGTAATTCAGGAAAGTACAGGGTTTAGCCCCAATGACTTGGTTTTTGGACATTCAGTGCGTGGGCCCCCTAGCTGTACTGCATGATGGCTTGGTTGAGAGTGAGCCACTTAAAACACTGATAAATTATGTAAATGGTTTTCGCCACAGACTCTACACAGCTGTTGAGACAGCTCATAAAAATTTAGCAGGTGTTCAAGTACAAATGAAAAAATTGTATGATCGCCATAGTGAATGTCGTCAGTTTAGCTCAGGGGACCAAGTGATGGCTCTCTTGCCAGTTGAGGCCACACCTTTTCAGGCCAGGTTTGCAGGGCCTTACACTGTTGTAAAACAGGTTTCAGATCAGAATTATCTGATTGCAATGCCAAATCGGGGGAAGTCCTCACAGTTGTGCTATGTTAACCTTCTGAAAACATATTATGCTCGTGATCCTGGTGATGTAAATGACTCTGTGGTCCAGAAAGGTAGTGTTGGTCCCACACTACTTACCCATTCTGTGCTTTCAGATCCTGATGTCCCTGATGCAGGTTCAGATGGAGATGTTAAAGCACCAGATGATTCAATTATCTGTGGTAGGCTCAAAAATTCAGACTGTTTGAGGAATTTGGATAACTTGTTAAATCACTTGGATGAGCCACAGAGGGTTGAGCTAAAGTCCTTGGTCACAAAGTTTACAGTTTTGTTTGGTGATACTCCAGCGCGTACAAACTTGATCGAGCATGATATTGACATCGGGGACTTTCCTCCAATTAAACAGCGTTTTTACCGTTGTGCATCAGATAAATGTAAAGTGCTGGAGTCTGAGGTAAAGAATATGTTAGATAATAATATTGCAGTACCATCCTCCTCCAGCTGGGCATCACCAAGCCTGCTTGTTGGTAAGAATGATGGTTCACCACGATTTTGTACAGACTATCGTAAAGTCAATCATGTAACTAAAGCAGATTCCTATCCGTTACCCAGAATGGAGGACTGTATAGACCAGGTCGGTTCTGCCAACTTTGTTAGCAAATTTGATCTGTTAAAGGGTTATTGGCAGGTGCCTTTAACTGCACGAGCACAGGAAATTTCTGCATTTGTAACACCATTTGGCCTATTTGAATACACAATAATGATTTTTGGTCTCCACAAAGTGCCAGCAACATTTCAGCGCCTCATGAATTTGGTGGTAGCAGGTCTTGAAGGTTGTGCTGTTAATCTTGGTGATGTTGTGGTGTACAGTAGTTCGTGGGATGATCATGTCCGGCGTATTGAGGCCCTGTTTGAGCGCCTGGCTCAGGGACAGCTCACTGTTAATCTTGCAAAATGTGAGTTTGCGAGGGCAACAGTTACATATCTCGGTCGGGTGGTCGGTCAGGGGCTAGTTTGTCTTGTTGGAGCGAAGGTTCAGGCTGTGATGCAGTATCCTGTGCCAACTACTGAAAAAGAGTTGATGCAATTTCTGGGTCTGGTTGGTTATTATCGGGCTTTCTGCAAAAGAATTTCCACTGTGGTCGCTCCCCTAACTGATTTGTTAAAAGGTAAGGCTAAGTTTGTGTGGTCTACACAGTATCAAGCAGCTTTTGAAAATGTGAAGTCTTTGCTCTGTGTTACTCTGGTTCTGCTGGCACTGCAGCTAGACCAGCCATTTAAGTTGGAGGTGGATGCCAGCCTGGTCGGGGCTGGGGCAGTGTTGTTGCAGGAAAGGGAGGGGGTAGATAGACCGGTCTGCTACTTCTCAAAAAAATTTAACTCGTACCAACTTAACTATTCAGTTATTGAGAAGGAAGCTTTGGCCTTAGTTTGGGCACTGCAGTGGCGGTCCTCTTGTGGTCTACACTGACCATAACCCTCTGACCTTTCTGTGTTCTTTGAGTAGTCCAAACCATCAGTTGATGAGATGGGCTCTCTTCCTCCAGTCCTACAGTTTAGATATTAGACACATTAAAGGTATGGACAACATTGTGGCTGATGCGCTCTCTTGAGCCCCAGTAGAATGACATAGTTGCAGGATATGTATTGCCCACTGAGTATCAGTTTTCCTGTGACAGTCTTGATCATGGATGTAAGGTGTGTGTGAAATCTATAAATCTGTTAACATTTGAGTTTTTGTGTAATTTAGATTATTGTTTTGGGGTTTCGTGAAGGGTAAGAGTTTGCAGCGATCCCCTTGGGACGCCGTCTTAAGATGGGGGTGTTACGGCCCCTGGGGTCCTCTTGGGGGTGCTGTACTGCTGACCTCTGCTTTTTCAACAGGCATCCAATTGAGGAATGGGGAACACCTGTGGCGCTCAGGAGTTCCTGTCTTTAAATAGCCTGCCTGTAGTTTAACCACCCTCTCTTTTGTTTGCTGCTCCCTCTGCCTCCCCTCACAGGTATCCCAGGTTCTTCAGCCCTTGGTTTGGTTATGTTGCTTTAGCCTTATGTTCTGTTCTGCACCTTTCAACACTCACACAAAGACACTTTCACTCATGCACAACTACAATACTGATTTCACTGATGACTCACATTCTGTAAATATCTTAGTTCATACTTTCTAATTTGATCTAATTGGGTTTAATTTGGTCTAATTTGGTTTAATAAAGTATCTTTGTGTTAAACTTCATTCATGGTGTGTTCCCCTTCTTTGTTGTGGCCTTCGAGCCAGGTCATAACACTGACCACTCTGCCACTAAAGAGATGCTCTGCTATGAAGAGTGGAGTGAAACATTCAAAACCTGTCTAAGTTAAAGCTGCAAACACCAACATAACCTGACTTTTTGTTCCTACTGTGGGTCAAGCTCTAAAAACAAAAACAAAAAAACTGGATCCTGTATTTGTCATCATGTAACTTAATGGCATATTTTGTTAGATTTCTCTGCATGATTATTTCCCACATCTGACCTTCGCCAGCTCCCCCATTTCCCTCATTATTCTCATTTACATACCAGCCCATTTCCTCCCACGCTTTGCCTGGTTATCTAATTATCTAGTTTGCATCCACCTACGGCTTTCTAGCTTTTTTTCCCCTCTAGATTGCACTTACCCCTCCACTACCAACTCTGGATTAATCATCAGTTCATTGCATGATTGTTTGGTTTGCCTGTAATTGACTCTTTAACTTGTCATGACCTCTGCATATGCAAACTTTGGTCTTACTCCAACAGTCTTTGTGTCATGTTTTTGGGTGTTCCTATTTAAGATGACTTCATCAAGGTCACTTTCTTCAGAATTTACAAGATTCCTTCAGAATCCAGGGGTGACCTCATACAGCTGGTGGCCAGTCTAATTTGTCATAGGGAATAAAATTTATGGTTGAAATAGCTGGAGTTCAAAAGGAGGCTACGCCACCAAAAAAGAAAATGTCATGCATTAACGGATTTATTGAAACAATATTTAGGCTACTAATAGCCTACTTACTGTTACTGAGAAAAATTTGACATCTAGGCCTGTAATGATAATAAATTTTAAAAAATAATAAACTGTTTGTACAGTCTTTTCTAGAATAAAGTTACAGAATGCTTTATATTGTTAAGCCAGAGATTAAAACATTTCAGAACTGCAATAAGTCCAAGAAATCAAACAAAATAAACCCAATAGGCTACGCAAATAAAGTGGAATTAAATACCCACAATAAAAATATGATATAAAAAACAATAAGCTGCTGTAATAACAAAATAAGAAAGGCTAAAAATGGTCAAATATGATCTTGTTCTGGTTTAACAGGAGAGAAACTAACCTACCTGTCAGGCCAAAGAAAACCCCAACCCGACTCTCCACAGTTTAAAAAAACAAACAAACAAAAAAAAACCCAAACATAATTTAATCACTTTTGTAACTTGTTTTCCTCTCTGGACTGAACATAGTTAAATACTACAGCTCAGTTTTTGCTGCACTTTTGTCATTTGTAGCTGATTTTGAGATGATTATGAGAAACTGAGACGGACCCCTGTCTCATTTGTTCGGCAGAGCTTCTGACACATCCAGAACACTGCGGGGATGTCTCCGACAGACAGAAAAATAACGGAAAAGCGAAGAAGCCCTCCTTACTGTTGTTCGAAGCCCATGAACCAAATACAATCATTACTAAAATATATCATTTCCGTTTATCCAAACGTAACGCTTAACCGCCACCTTAAGAGCTTTTGGATTGTTTAAAAAAAAAAAAAAAGTTTTGTGCAAATCAACAGTGGGAGGCGCTTTTTCGAGACTAGTTTACATCTCACCCCTTCAACTGGTGCGCAGTTTGGTGAAGATGGCCCACTCTACAAAATGTACAGATCCAAAAACCCGTTGGCACAGGACAAAATTACAATGTGTGCCGTGTGATTTCACGCCAGGTAGTAGATCATTATTGTTATTATTATTGTTGTGGAAGCTGGTTATATAATTAATTTTGTAATGTTTTGTTGTTAAAGGGCGTGAAATCACCCCCAACTGTGGTTATGATGACGATGGAGGGAAACACGAAGTCCCCAGCAAACCGTGCAAGAAAAATACTTTTAACAATGGCAGCAGCGCTTATTGTAAGCCTTGTACTTCATGTCCTCCCGGGTATGAAGTCAGTCCCTGCAACTCGACCACTGACGCACAGTGCCGAGAGTCAAGGTAAGGACACACTGCATGACTTTAATCATCGCGTTTATTGTTTACCCTGGGTAAACGCAGTACTGCGGTCGTCGATTTGTTGGACAAAAGAAAAATGGCAATAATTTTTAGAAAAAGAAAAGAAAAAACATCCTTGTTTTCATGATCCGACTCACATTGTCTGTAAACCGGGAAAAAAAAATCCGATTTGCACATCTGTGTCTCCGTGCAGTGAAAACTATGTACATGGCTCATAATCAAAATCATGCAAAAAGATGACGTTTGCACATCGGGTCCATGCCACAGTTTGGGATCAGGCTAAACGAGCGTTTTTATTTCGGATGGAGCAAGCAGCGTCTGACCGAAGTTTGTTTTCCTTTTTTCTTTTCTCTAGTAGGCCTAACTGGACGACCAGAGTTTCAAGCAAAGTAAGTGGGGTTACTGTGTGCTTTCAACTTTCCATGGTCTCGATTCCTTTGTTCCCCAGAAAAATAACATAGGAATACTTTTTTTCGGTTAGCAGGCCAATTAAATTGCTGGACAACTGTTGCCCAGAGTAAGCAATTTCTTTATGAGTGCAGTTTATAGCCCACTGATGAACACAGGAAATTGCGTCATGGTTTTTCTTGGGGAAGGATGTGGGCCCACGTGTAAAATTCCCCCAGTTTTAATTTTGAGTCAGTCTGGAATATGTGTGTGCATACATAAATGTACACTCACTGGCCACTTTATTAGAGACACCTTGCTAGTACCAGGTTTGATCCCCTTTTGTCTTCAGAACTGCCTTAATTTTTCGTGGCATAGATCAATAAGGTGCTGGAAACTTTCCTCAGAGATTCTGGTCCATATTGACATGACGGCATCACGCAGTTGCTGCAGATTTGTCAGCTGCATATCCATGATGTGAATCTCTCACTCCACCACATCCCAAAGGTGCCCTATTGGATTGAGATCCTGTGACTGTGGAGGCCGCTGGAGTACAGTGAACTTGTTGTCATGTTCAAGAAACCAGTTTGAGATGATTTGAGCTTTGTCACACGGTGCGTTATCCTGCTGAAAGTAGCCATCAGCATATGGGTACACTGTGGTCAGAAAGCGATGGATGTGATCGGCAACAATACTGAGGTTGGCTGTGGCGTTTAAATGATGCTCAGTTGGTACTAAGGGGCCCAAAGTGTGCCAGGAAAATATCCCCTACACCATTACACCACCAGCAGCAGCCTGAACCATTGGTACAAGGCAGGATGGATCCATGCGTTCGTGTTGTTCACACCAATTTCTGACCCTACCAACTGAATGTCGAAGCAGAAATCGAGACTCATCAGACCAGGCAACGTTTTTCCATTCTTCTGTTGTCCAATTTTGGTGAGCTCATGTGAACTGTAGCCTCAGTTTCCTGTTCTTAGCCGGCAGGAGTGGCGGCAGGAGTGGCATCCGGTGTGGTCCTCTGCGGCTGAAGCCCATCTACTTCAAGGTTTGACGTGTTGTGTGTTCTGCATAGCTTGGTTGTAACAAGTGGTTGTTTGAGTTACTGTTGCCTATCATCTGGAACCAGCCTGGCTATTCTCCTCTGACCTCTGGCACCGACATGGCATTTTCGCCCAGAGAATTGCCGCTCACTGGATATTTTCTCTTTTCCAGAACATTCGCTGTAAACCCTAGAGATGGTTGCAGGTGAAAATCCCAATAGATCAGCAGTTTCTGAAATACTCAGACCAGCCCATCTGGCACCAACAACCATGCCACGTTCAAAGTCGCTGAAAT
>JAQLOL010000010.1:20822248-20832614 GCA_029783665.1 Naso thynnoides | reverse complement strand
CTCCAAATTGTCCATGAACTGGCGCTGTGACTGCGGGCCAGTAACTGTTCATCTGATTGGCTCTGGCTGACTAACCGCAGTGCCAGAAGGTGAACAACAGTCAGTCGCACACACCCAGACAGCAAAGGGGCATTTTTGCGCAGAAATGGAGCGGGATGAAGATGGAGAGATGATATTACAATCCACCGTGACCCCCAAAAAAGTAATTAAGTAACCTACTAACTTATGAGACTAAGAACTAAGAACACTAAGAACATTTTAAACAAGCTATTTTTTTTTACTTTTACTTGAGTTCATTTTACACTAGTAATTTTACGTCTACTTAAGTAAAATTTTATCAAGGTAACAGTAATTCTATTAAGTATATTTTTTTATTTTTGATTTTACTTTTTTTTTTGGTACACTTTCCACCCCTGGAAATACATGTGGTGAGATGCAGTTAAGTTGTTGTAGTTGTTGTCATGTCAACTGATAATGTGATTTGTTGGTGGTGTCTATTGGCTCAAACTGATTGTTTTTGGGACCCCTGAATAATGGATTTCTGAGGCTGCAGGACAGTTGCCCACTTTAGGCAGCTGGTAGTCCAGCTTTGACGTCATGCAAATTCATGGGTATTGCAATCATTTGCAATTGCAACAGTGCAGGTCTCTATTAGGGTGTAGAGTAGAGATATAAAGCCAAGGATGGCCATATGGTGTGTATATTATTTTTCTTCAACAAAACCAACGTTGCCTCAGTGGGCCTTTTAATACTTTCCAACCTCCCTTCACCGTCTGTGCCAGTAAATCAAAAGATTATAAATATGAATCTGACAAAACTGGAGGGGCAAAAACAAACGTTTCTATATGGATGATTGCATAAGTGTTGGGTTATTCGTTTTCCTACATCTGTTGACAGTAAGAATAATTAAGCACATTTCTAGCCTTGCCCTTTAAAAAGTCACACAAAAAGGGGAAACGTGAGATTGAATTTACCACGCCGACAAGTGACAACTCAGAACAGTGACAGTCGCACTTGTAACTTAGCCTACGTGGAGATAAACATATGCCTGATTATTTAGCCTAACATTATTCGGTTCAGCTACAGTGCGACGACACTCTGAAGTTGTTTTTTAACGGGTCATAAAGCAATTTTAAAAAATGCACAAGGAGCAACATATGCTTCAAGTCACAAGTGCTCCGTCGTGATGACGTTGCCTGTGTTGACACACCGCTGAAGAGGCTGCTAGCAAGCTAGCTGCACTGTTAGCAATTCCTTTAAGACTCTAACGTTATGTGGTGGACGCATAAAACCCAGGCAGACCAGTTAGCTATTGTTTTAAAATGAGTGTCAGGAAATAAGGTTACGTACAGTAACCTCCCAAACAGGACAGAAGAAGAAGAGTCGTAGGAAGTAACGTTAGCGCACGATACTATGCTACAGTCACTAGCTTGTCAAATCAGGCAACATCTCCGAAGTATCGAAGCGTTACGACTCCAAAAAGTAGCCGTTAGATCAAGACAATTTAATTCACAGCGAAACATTTAGCGGCACCGTTTCCTTTCATTTGGACTTTTGTAGTGGAGTAAATAGGTCAGTAGCAGGGCCATGTTCACTTACGTCTGGATGGCTGGTTTGATTCACCCAAGGCTTTCCTTCCCCCGTTGCCGGTTTTCTTGTCGGTCGTGCTCTTTCCTCCTCCTGAACTGTTATTTTTCTTCCCTTTTCTCACAACCTCCCATTTGCCGACCGAGCCGTTGTTCGAAGCCATGTCTCTGGTTCAGATGGGGCGTTATTAGTTCGGGGGTACCGTGACTTCCTGGCTACTTCCTCCCAGCTCAGAGAAGCAAGTCGACGGGACGCTCACTCGCGGCTCCGATCATTTAACCGTCCGCGTGCCACGTCTCGTTGTTGGTGTGACGTCAGAAAAATACATTTAAACCTGGACCGTTAGTTTCATTTCTCAAAGTTCACGCAGATGTTAGTTTATATTAAAATATCTTCAAGTTTCCATGAGAATTATTAAATTAAAAAAAAAATCGATACATTTTTATCAGTTCAAATTTTCAGTGTTGTCAAAATCGCAGCTATAAAAAAAACATATAACAGTCTTGATGTTACATGTCCAAGCAAGGATATTACTCAAACATTTAACTAAAACTGGAGTGTATAAATGTTTCCATTATTGTAAATATATATTTGTACTAATTTCAAATTGAGACTCAAATAATGTAATAAATCTATATCAAGCCCCAGGTACATGACTCTTTGTAAACACAATGCTGCTCTGCTTATATTCTTTTCTTTATATTTTAGCAACAATAAGTGCTGAATGTAAACTCAATTTTGAAAAATAAAAAAGCAAAAAAAGTCAATTAATTAAAAGCTCCCCTTAAAGTTTATTTTATAAACTGGATCTTACTTTGTAATAAGGATGACACAAAACAGTTGCAGAAAAAAAAAAATGTAGATCATGTGTCAGTGACTTCACATTTTAACTGCTGCACTGAAAATGTATAATCTCATTCCTTTAAGCTCTCTGTTGTGGACCCCACTGACGAGAGCCAGGTCCACTTAAACCATTAGACCCCGGGCAGCTCTCTATCTGCCTGCCATCTGTGGAACAGACGGTGAGTTTTGGCTGCAGCGTCTCTCAAAAGAGGCACTTTTTCGCTCAGATGAGTCGTTCAGTGTTTGGCACAACCTTCCTGGATCTCTCTCAAGACCTCAGCAGTCTGATCTGATCTGATCTGACTGGAAGCTTAACTACTGACCACAGTGGACACTCCACAAGGTAAATATCATAATCTCATCAAGTCAATTGTACTTGAGTTTACTTCCCATAAACTTCAAAATAGTTTCAAAATAGCTTTTCCAGTGCAAATTATTTCCAGGGAGCATGGGGAATAATAATGAATAACAAACAGAGCAGCAACACAGTAGACATCACAAACAAAACATGGTTCAGAATCATGGGGTGTTCATTTACTTGAACCTCAGAGCTTTATTTAATTCCAGCAGTAACTCCAAATGATGCAAGTTTATCGAATGGCCGCCACAACAACAAATGGTGAGAGAGGGTTTGATGTTTTGTTCTCTCTGACTGGTCTAACTACTGTCAAACACACTCAGTCTTGCTGTTAATAACAATAAACCAAACCCATAGCGCCTTGGCAGCCACTATGGTCTTTTAACAACTTGCAACGAAACTAAATTAAATAGCAGAATAGAAATGATAGCAGCTACAATGTTTAACTCACTTAACCCAGTCAAACATTAGTATTTAGTAGTGTCGGTCTGTAGTGTTACTGTTTTTTTTTAAAAAAAGTTTATTCATAGAATCCAAAGCCTGTCATCTGTCTGATAAATAACTTTTACACTGACGCCTCTGACTCGGCCATGGAGGACTCCAATGTAAATAAAAAGCAAACCTCTTTCAAACAAATCTACAAAATATAAAATAGCATCTTTGTGTATCTTTCTGGTTACGGCCGGTCACTGCATGTTGGCATTTTGGATCATTTCAGTCGGTTTGTTTCGCTACATTTAGTGCAAGACTTTCAATTTCCTCCTATTCAAAACCACATTATTATTTTTTTTTTCAGAAACTGTACAGAGCAGATTAAAAAAAAAAGATAAATAAATAAAAACAATATTACATAATGCTGTCTCATTAACAAGCTGTCAGAACAGTTCTATGAGCAAACGATCTCTGGTGGGACAACTTGATGAATAAGAGCATACTCTGGTGTTTTACCTCGGAATGATGACTTCCTAATGCATGTGTGAGCAGGTCAGAGCCTGTGATATGAGTGGGGGCTAGATGTACGTTCACAGGTCATCATATGCAACTTGTTCAAAATATATCTGCAGGCCTCTCTCCTAAGGGGTTTACCAGCATTTATAATCTCACCTTGTGAAATTTACAGTCAAAATATCCTTAAGTTGATCACATTGTGTGGAAAATATTGTGGTTTTATTTATAAACTCTGCATGAACTCTGACACACATGTGTGTCTGTGTCCAGTCACCAATCAAAGTGCAAGATGAAGGAAAGTGGCCTGCCTCTTAAGACAGACATATTGATATCACGGTTGTCAGTGCTGGATCCCTGTAATCTCATTGCTATTAACCTCAAACCTTTCACAGACTAGCAGGCTAACCTAGCCCTGCAATGCAGCTGTCCCATCGGGTGCAGGTTAGAGTGAGTCGAGTCGGGCAGCCGGGCCGGGTCCAGACAGGTCTGGGTAAGTGTCCTTCGCTAGTAAGAGTTTGAGAAGCTAGGCTGTGCAACAAAGTCGTCACGGATATCGACAGCCGCAGACATGTCGGGAGAAGGGGTGGAATTTTTTTTAAAAAAAGGAGAAAAAAGAGGGATTAAATAATGACAATAATGATCAGGTAGGTTTAAGGGTGAGAGGCAGGGACAGGTTGATTAAGTTATTAACAGAGGAAGAATAGTTCAGAACTCCTGGTCTCCCTGTGCACCCTCGTCAATCTCTTCATCCTCCGGTGGAGCAAATCCCTCCTGAAAAAGAAGGCTGATGTCAGCGTACGGCAGAATGAGCAGTCATATTGTTTGACATGGTGGGGTTTGATCTAACTGCTGCGGTTAGTGAAGATGTCTTTATCACAACTTTTCCTCCTTTTTTAAGTTCACACATATCCTTGTTATTTCTGAGACTTTCTCTTTCGCCACACCGCATCACTCTGCAATGCTCAGAACTGATACACCAGATATTCATGCAGTGACTACCTGGGCTATTTGAACCTCAGTGAGACGCTTTATGTTGCCTCGACAGTTCACTTTCACTTTGGTGAACATCAAGCTAACAGCTTTAAACACACTGGAGTCAAAAACACGGCAAAATGTTCTAATGGATCAAGGGGAAATAGCTTAAGAAACTGCAGTCACAAATAAATAGCCCTGCAACCCAAGGACTGACTAACAGAGCCATATGTATAAGTGTGATGTCAGTTTTTGAGTTCAGAATTGAAAAATTCTGTAAGATGGAAGAATAAATGACTCAAAGATATTTAAAGCAAGATGCTCTTGACTAGGGATTTCGAGATATGCAACAACCTGGATAACTCAATCTTCACAGACACTTGAATAAGTATTTTATCCTTAAACATTTTATCATCACATCAAAGCCCTCCGAATAGAAATCCAGTAGAATCATGAGGTGGCTAGAGATTCCCAACCCTAATATAAATGCAGCCCATTTATCATATTACAAACACAAGTACACACACTCGTATATCTGAACTGTGCGACTGTTACTGCATGAAGATAAACACTGTAACATTTAGTGCAAAACATTTCCATATTGATGCATATGCTTCAACTGAGTGATTTGACTGCATTTACCTCTGTAGCGTACAGTGTATCCATAATTTTACTGAGGACTGGGTTATTTTCATTTTCATGTTCCTGGCAGATGACCTCTATGTCTCTCAGCTTCCCAAAGTAGAAGTCTCTTTCCTTCTCCAGTCCTTCTACTGTCAGCTTCATATCCAGCAGCTAAAAAGCAAAAACAGCAATACAGATTGTTTAATTAAAAAAAACAAAAACAAAAAAAACCTACAAAAATTTAGACAGAATACAGCATGAATGACTATGAGCACTTCTCAAAACAGGATGGCATTTTTTTAGGACAAACAGCAGGTGCACACATGCATGCACAGGACCACACAAATCAGACATCTGAAAAAGTAAATTTATCCTTATATTAAATATGCTCCATGTTGCATTACAGCAACACAGAAAGATATTAAAGTTATTTTATTTACAGATTTTAAAATGATTCACAGACTCTCACAATGTGAAAATGTGCTGAGTCAGCCCAAACATCGCTGCACACGGTTTTCATCATAGCAGAGACCAGGCATAGTGACCTTGTGTTGTCATGAGAGAGCGGTGTTGGGTTGGCTAAGACTCATTTAGTATTCTCAACATGATGTGGCCTGTTCTATAAAGGGATCACAAAGTCAATCAAGAGTAACGGTGCAGTTCGGGCAAACTTCGAGACCAACACCTTCATGAGCCTAAAGCGCAACTTTAATCTTGAGACCTGCAAAAGAAAGCTGGTACTTTTTTAGTGGGTGTCAAGGTAGGAAACTACAGGGTGAAATGGCTAAACAGACCAGGCAGACGCACCTGCTGGTTGAGCTCAATGAGCTCAGCGTCTCCTCCGTTGCGGGTCATGGGAGCGCCCCTGCGGGCCATGTTGTTCTGCCTCTGTGGGGTGGGAACAGTCTTTGGGACTGTGGGAGATGTTCTCATGGGGCCTGAAAGACAGAAACACACACACAAAGGTTTATATATCAACATCTTGTTTGGATGGATGCGTTTTGGGCTGTGTTTTTTTTTTTTTTTTTTAAATTCATAAAACTGTAAAGATCCAATCAGATCCCTTATACCACACAAACCAGAAAATTACACCAATCCGTCTAGCTCACAAGCCCCTTTTACACAGCCTGTTCAAGGCTGGAATGTTGCAGCATCACTCAGCGCTGCCATTTTGTTAGAGGTGTGACTTTTTAAGTTATGTGTGTGACAGCAACCCAAGATAAAGCAGCAGTTAGCAGCTAACTCAAAGAATAGAACAGCAAATTCTTACAAATCCGGGAGGCAACAAGGTCTGAAATCCTCTGACCCTTTCAAGCAAAGAAAATTTCAACTGCCATATAAGAGGGGCGGTGCACAATTCTTATCGTCACAATGCACCGTTGTTACTGTTGTTACAACTAAAGGAGCTGCCATTTGTTACACATCACACTAGATGCCTCCGCTGTGTTACCTTTGTTCCTCTTTTTCTTTCTAAAATGACACACTGTGGTGGCTTTATGCTGGCCTTACTCTCACATAGCAAGCCCTACCACCACAGCATTGTGTCAAGGCTGGCCATCTGATTGGCTGCACATATTATTATGCTGCTAAAAGTAAGAAATGCTCTGGCCTGTTAGTACTCATTTAAACCAATCACTATTGTCCTGGGCAACGCCAAGCCCAGTCTGTCACAACTGTGCCCATGCAGTATAGTAACACAGAGAAGGCAGAAAGAGAGGAGAATGCCAACTAAAATAGTTCCCCAGTGAAAGACTTATACCAACAGTGAGCATCTGGCACGTCAGACTTTGTTTCAGCAGGACTGTGGCATATCTGTGTAAAAAGAGCTACGGTTTAAAGACAGACAAGCCACACAGCAAGCGCCGATGAGCACACATACACACATGGTCAATGCGAGGGATGTTACCTGAGCAGGAGGGTCTTTTAGGCTTGTGGAGAAATGGTTCACCTGGGTTAGAGGTGGGAATGTGGTTGCATGAGGAGGTGAGAGCAAACAAATGAAGCTTTTGGGTGTCTCACACACACAAACACGTGTGTGTGTTTGTACTGTACCTGGGTTGGGAGGCGGTGGCGTACCCTCCTGGCCCTGCCGTGTCAGCACAGGGTCGTACTCTTTCCCATCATAGTTGGCATCAAAAAACTTCTTAAACCATTGAAGGAACTCAAAGTTGTCCTGGAACTTCCCCTTCACCAGCCTCTCAACGGGAATGATCTGAGAGGGACACAACAGAAGGCGAAAAGAAAGGAGAGAGATGGAATAAATGTCCAACAATTGGGAGGGTAAGGAAGGATTTCACCAGCCAGCTATGGTTTATATAATGTTATTTAAACTGTAGCCAACATGTTCCTGCACATATTGGATCTAGAAGAAAAGTTAATTCCTGGAATCCTTGAAAAAAAAAAAAAACAGTGATAAGGACACAGAGACAAGCTTTAGTTCAAAGGCTCACACCATGAAATTACAAAAAGAAATGTGGGAATAACATTATAATTAAAAACTATGCGTTGGCATTATACTGAACATACTAGATGTACTGTGGCTCGTTCTATTTGCGATGTAGTAAACGACTATATCATGAACATTAAGTACAAATCGGCACATAATTTTATTAATCTGGCATGAGATTCACCCTGGCATTTCACTTGTCTTGCTCACTCCTATAGCTATACAGCCCTATTACAAACTATTCTGGGCCCTTGTAAAGATGCTGACCATGTAATCACGACGTCCCCTGTTAAAGTAAAGCCAGCGCCTATTGTTGCACATCACCCATCTCCTCTCTCCCCACCATTTCTCTCATCTCTTCACTGACTGAAATCAAAATAAAGTCAGAATTTCCTGAAGAAATAATTAAAACAAGGAGCTATTCTTACAACTGTAGTAATAGTTTCTGGCACTTATGAAAGGATGAAGCTATGAAAGGGATGAAAAATGATTTGTTTAATAAAAATATATAGAACGTGTGTGTGTGCGTGTATTTACCTTGTCTACATTCATTCTCTTAAATGCAGCCTGTAAGACTTTGAAATTGTGGATGTATTCATGTTCCAATTTTGCACCGAACTTCACTTTCTTTAACAATATGCACCCTGGAAACAGCATGTCCATGAACTGACAGTAAGCAGCACCTAGGAGGAAAAAAAAACACACGCACAAACATATTTACCTTTCAAGCTAAAGAAACACTTCTAATTTAATTACAAGCTCGACATGAATTAAATGTGTATGTTTACCTGAACCAAGCTGTTCGATCTTTGTGTAGGTGAGCTGTAGGGAGTCGTTTACCCATGCCAACATGTCATGACGACTCAGGTTCTCTATGGTCATAGAGGTGGAGTAGACATTCACCGCCATCCTCCTGTTCCACAGAAACACACACATGTGAACACAGATATTACATGCCACAAAAAATGTCTGACTGCTATGGGCTGATTAATATTTTATTCTACAGTTGTAAGTGTGCCATGGTGCATGTTCAATTAATAACTGCAACCACATTTGGAATCTTGAGATAAGTTACTACTTACAAAAATACTTAACTAGCCATAAACACAAATTATGCTGGTTCAAGCTTGTAAGGCACTGAGTTACTTCCTTTTGAAATTTGCTGTAAAAATAAAATTGAATATTTTTATTCTGAAAATTTAAGACAATTGAAGAATTATGATTATACTGCTATTAAATAAGGTGAAGTTATACTGTCTAATGTAGCAATTATGTGAGTAGTCCTTGCTCGACTGCTTTAATATTAAGTAAAAAAAATTATAATTGAGACATACACACTTTACTCACCTGCGCTGGGTGTGTGTTGGTTGTGAACTGTTCAAATCAGATTGTGGTGGACCACCTTAAAAAAAAAAACTAGCAGGAGAAATCAGCGTCATATGAGTTATCAGTCCAGTTAATGTAAAGATAATCATACATCAAAGTTACTTTACTCACTTCATTTCAAAAAACATCAGATTTTTCCTTAAACATAACTAATGTTTTTCTCTTTCAGTCAGAACGGTTTAGTGTCCTGCTCAAGAGCACCTCCAAAAGGTTACAAAGAGGCACACCATAGATAAACTAGCAGCCGGTCACTAGTTCACCTGCTAGGCCACTAATCTCTGCCTCAGTTACTGTAATCCTTTTAGCGCGGGTCCATCATGATGTAACCCACTATCGTTCACAAAGACTGTTGAGATCACCAGCAGGTGTATCCAACAGGCATAAAAACCAGTGCAGCTTCATCATACTGACAGCTTGAGATAAGGAAAAATCCAAATATAACAAAGCACTTTCTGTGAACTGACTGCCTCCAAAGTAAACAACATACAGGATGTTGTGCAGAACAATCACTTCCTGACTGCAGGGCTTCGCAGACGTAACACTGTTACTGTAACCGGGCGAATAATGCTTCTAACCTATAAACTTTCTTTGACTAACTTGTAGTTCAGAAATTGCACATCAAGTCAGTAAAGGCCTGTGCACCATGATATCTAATAATACTGCTTACAGACAAACAACACTTGCCTGGCTTGCTTAAACTGTTAAAGAAATGTTTACAGTTGAGCTGAATCGTAGTAAGTCGTGATCACCATGTAGTTATGTAACGTTAATGAATTCCACAGACCATGTAAATAGTGACAGCCATTTATAATTAGATGCGTGACTACTCTTGAATGTAGGAGTGTAACCCTAAACCTGGACTTTCCCATCTGACAGACCCCGTTTCCAGAACATTCCCCAGATCTTTAATACATCACAGAACTTGTGTTATTGCATTTGAACCCTTATTATAATTCAAGTCTGTAATAATAAAAAACCATGTCATTTTTAATAGCTTTCTCTTCCCTCCTGTTACCTCAATCTAACTAAGATACGGAAAAGAATATATAAAGTTAATTAAAATCAAACTTCTATTCAGAGCATGGGCTATTTACTTATTTGTTTTTAAGTGATTTGTACATTAACACTCTTGATCTAAATGTGTGTTTTTTGCTTTGTTTTAGACAGTTTTGGATACTGGAAAATTTGGCTTTTGCATCTCA
>JAQLOL010000010.1:20797867-20820888 GCA_029783665.1 Naso thynnoides | reverse complement strand
TGTTTTAGCCTGTTTATTTTGTATGTATTGTACTTATTATTGTTACTAGAGCTGAAACAGTAATTTGACAGACAGAAAATGCATTAGCAACTATTTTGATATGTTAAAAAAAATTTAAATCAGTAACAGACTTTTTAAAAGTTTTTTTTTTCACAAAAATGACAAGAAGTCTACAGTTTCAGCCCCTCAAATAAATGCAAACATTTGAAAGTCTTAGTCATTTTATAGACCAAAAGATTTATCAAGGAAACAATAAAAGGTTACTTATTAATGACAATAATCATAACCTTTAACTCTAAATGGGGTTGGAAGTTTTATTTTCAAAAATGTGTGACCCTGTCTTAACACTACAAACAAGGGAACCATGTTTACTGACAGTTGCTATGAAATGAAAATGTGTAATAAAATATTTTAAGAAAATTCAATTTGCACTGATTTTAATGGGTCACAAAATATGGTGCATCACCAAAACCCTATTCTCGCACTATAACCAGTGTATTACAATATTGCACAGATGTTGTATGTAAGCATTATATACAATATATGTGCAAACATAACTGTATTTTTTCTGGTAAATATTACACATTTTTTTTCCTGCGTTATATACTGCTCAGTTATCCCTGACTTTATTGTTTAAAACGAATCTGAAAGAGTCTATCCAACCATCTTCATCACGTCTTTATAGTCAAATAAAAGAAATTTATGTGACACTTCAATAAGAGTCAGGAGATAGTACAAAATTAAAGAGGGTGTTCGCTGTAAGCCATATAAACCCTGTCAAACATAAACCTGTGGTTTGAGTGGTGAGTAAACTAGTTACAGCCTTGTGCCAGTGAGTTTCACGGGTCAGCCTGCGTGTTTTGACAGCTGACATCACAGCCGCGGACGGTGCGACAGACACTGCTGCCTCTATGTGACTGAACGTTGCTAGCTACTAACGTTAGCTTACTAGTTACACTGCTAGCGGTTTCGAGTAGCTGTTGTTATTGTTGATGAATTTAGAGTTTCCACCTGGTTTTATTTAATCCCAGTGATGTTTGTGAACTCAGCAAACATTCAAGTGTGACTGAAAATGAGACTTTCTCCAGCATGACGTTAACGTTACCCCCCTCTGAAGGCCTTTTCGATAATACACACACCGCACGTTACCAGTGACAGAATAACTGTCAACTACGAGGAAATGAAGGAATTTATTTGAGACAAAAATTAAACAAGCATTTTTAAAAAGTGATTTAAAACGCCAGGACGCAAATTTTGAGTTAACTTTTTTTCAGAATACTCACTGAAGAACGACAGCGTCCCTTTCACAGCCGTCCCGTTGTCTGATGATGGGCTTTCCGTTGCTATAACCCCGACTGGTTTCTCAGCAAGTTGCGCGAGAGTCCTTTCAGTTAAACCGTTCGGAGTACGCATGCGCAAAATAGTTGCACGATTTTGATATGACTTTCAGTGAAACTGGTGTCCCGTGCGCAGCCATGACGGAGAAGGTTCGAGCGGCGTGATTGTGGCCAATGGTTTCTGTTTAATGTGACTTAAGTATTTCTCCCTAGTCTTTACTCACTGTAAGTGGAAGTTCACATATTATTTAGCCAAAATATAAATATTAACATTTTATTCGATATCAGCATTGGTGGCGGAAGTGCTCAGATCTTTTTACTAAGTAACGGTAACGTAGTAATACAACAGGGTAAAAGTACTCTCTTAACTGTTAGTCTTGTAAAAACGAACAAAAGTATTGGCATTAAATGATACTCAACTTCAAAAGTAAATGTACTAATTATGCAAAACTGCTCATATTAATAAAACAAATTATACTGTCACAAAAATATTGTCACAGTGCCCTTCTCTCAATGAGGGTGTACTGACAGAGGATGTCACATACTGCACAGAAGGCAAAGCTCCAGAAGGTAAATTTAATTTGTAAAATTGGATTGTATAAATAAAATAGTATTGGCACCTTTCTTTGCTGATTTTATTAAATTGTAACATTATTGTTGATATCTGCCACTTTACTATTTTTAATCTTTTTTTTTTAAACTTCTATTCCGTGTGTGCGTGTATACACTTTTTTTTTTTTTTTTTGCATTGTGGACACATCAGATGACACATGGGAGGAATCACAATGTTATTTTTCTCATTTTATTCTTTTAACTCTTGTGGTAAGAAACAAGCAGCCACTTACAGATTCAACAGGTTCACTGTCCAACACAACAAGAATCTACAAACACACACAGCCACTGACCAGCCACAGTGCCTTCAAAACAACATAACCATCCAACAATATATTAACGCCACTGTAGGTAATTGTAAAAAAACAGCACCAGTTGTGAGCTTGTGACGTTCAAGAGACATTTCCCTCCTCTAACTCTGTGTGGTGCTCTTCATGCATGGGTGTGGGTTGTGGCACGGGTTATTCACATTGGCACATTTATTCTTTCATCTAAAAAAAAAAAAAACACAACAAAAAACGTAACATCCTAAATATATAGTTCACAGACAAAAGACGAGATTATGTATAAATATAATACTGCTCGGCAGGAATGAGACATCATCAGGAGGCGAGGTGAGAGGGTCTGTGGTTTTCTTCAGCCTGTGCGGCTCAATCTTCCTGCTCTGTGGAGACACTTTGCTCTAAAAACAATCCCATTTTATTTTTCCTACAAATAGGAAGGTTGCTTTCAAAATGTGGTCCTTGAGATGCTACTGAAACTCAGCGACATATTATACATTTCTTTCATTGCCCTCTATGCATCGTCTGGGGCCTCATTTATCACCTTTACAAACACTCATTTTTTCAAACAGACAAACAGATGAATTAGATTATTCTTGTGCTTGATGACGTGCAAACATTAAACACCAAAAATGCTGAATCTCACTGAGGAGTTTCTCAACTTGGGAGTTCTTGATGTTTGTCCATTTTTTTCTGAGTTACCATATTTTTCCACAAGTTCTTCAGTAGAGCTACAAAAATTGTTTTTTTTGGCCACTTTTGGGACAAAACTCCAAAACAAATTAAATACCATGTCCATTTCACATAAGCTTGCCCTATAAAATGTTATGGCTATGCTGTATATTAAAAATTGTGCATTTACACACTTTTTGTATCCAGTTTTGGTCATGTTTTTACAATCTGTTGAATCAAAATCTAGTATTCCCTCTCCTCCTAACTCAGCACTTCTTCCAATTGCTAAGGAAAAGTCTTGGCTCACTATATGCTAAATGCTCTGTTTTCTTCACTGGCTAGTTGCTAACTTTGTCTAGTTTTCGTTTGGAAGCAGCGTTCACTGAGTTTATTGGAGTTTTATTGCTCAAACAAGGTTAAGAGCAATGAGAGTGAATCCAAACATCCAGGTTGTGGGCTGTCATACTAAACTTTGGAAGTTGCTATGATGCTTTATGAAGCTGTTCATGCTAAATTCAATTAAATTACTTTTCTTTAGATGTCTATGGGCAGCTATTGCACACAGATTCAGAGTTTATTTTACACACATTTTGATAAATGAGGCCCCTGGTGCCTGCAGCAGTCAAATAGCTCCTGTCTTCCCTCAGAAGGCTGTTAGTGTTCTGTCTGGTACATTAGATGGCACAGAATTCAATTTTATAGATGTACTGACATCTAACATGTGACTTGCCTTACAACTGAACATTTAGCTAACTTTGTAGAAAATACCAAGATATGTGTTTTGGTCCATATCACCCAGTCCTAATGTAATTTACATCAGAATTATTCTTGTGTTCTGTATCACCAGTAGCAGAGTCACGGAAAGCTTTTCCTCTTTATCCTCCCAACTATAATCTTCAAATCAAATTCTTTTCATCCTTCCTTTAAGAAACCGAACTGACTCTTCAGTCTACTAGCACTTTGCAGGGTCTATAAATACCAAACTTTTCATAACAAAAATGCCTACATTTAGCTGTTGTGTGACCAGATTTATAACCTTAGGTCAGCCCACAGGATGTATCTTCTGTAACTCAGTCTATAGACTCTGCTAAACTGCAGGTGAGGCAGGGATGTTTGTGGAATTTGTGAGTGTTTTTCAGTCAGAGGCAGTGAAAATATAAGGATGGATAGGATCAAGTCTGACTCTATTTAGAGAGCGTAGCTGCAAGATCACACAGTGTTCGAAGCAGTTGGATTTCACCACCACACAGCACAGTTCATCCACTGGAAATAAAAACACTGTTAGAGGAATCCACAGTGCGACAGGAAGCCGAGCACAGTGGGTGTGCAATCACAAACAGAATCCATACACATCTTCCTATGAGTCTAAAGCAATGGTGTCTACAGTGTACTGTATGTTTGTGTGTGTGTGTGACAGGGATATAATAGATATTTCACTGACTCCAGTTCTGTTATTTTTAAATAATTCAGCTGACATCACTTCAGTCGAAACCATCAAAAACTGTACTGGTTTTGATCTTTCACAGTTTGTTATTTCATACAAGCAGGGTGACAATGAGTAGGCTTTGTAAATGTTAGAATGATCAGCTTGAATTTGGCACAACATTTTAAATTCAAAGATAGCCCTTCACTCTCATCTTATCAATAGGTCAGTCACTCCAATTTAGACACCAATTCGATTCGTAAAAAGTCACTTTGGCAGATCACTGATCATCAGTTCACCAGTCACAGACACGTGCTTGAATTTATTTTCCCTTCTAAACTTTAATTCTGTGATTTTAAATCAGTGCAGTTTTCCTGGTTGTTCAGAATTTTACAAAACAAGGAGGGTCGGACGGTTGAAGCTCCTGCCCCAGTGATTACCAGATACCACTGGAGCGACCACCGGGAGGGGCCAGGATCCGAGCCGAGGACCTCTTCGGGATGTGGTCATCAATCTGAGATCCTGAGAGAAAAACACCAATTCTTTCTTCAGTTCTGAGGGTTTTTACTGAAAAACTGCAATGTCATTAGTTTATTCCAGCCTACCTGAGAGGCTAAAGGAGGATTCATGGAGGTCTCGCACTCCCTGGTGCACTCTAGCACCAGTTTGCCCCTTGTTGGGTGCCTCTCCGTCTATGGGGCCCAAACCGAGCTCCTTCTTCATAGTGTTCGCCACTTTGGCCACATCACCAGAGTAGGGATCTCTGTCAACCCCTTTGTAAGCTTGAGCCTAAATCAGAGGTGAAAGCAAAGAATAAACACTGAACAGATAGATTCAGTGGGTGGAGCAATGATAATCATCATTAAAAGTTCAACAAAAATCGGTTCTTTACATGGATCTTTGGTTTGGAAACATGAGCAATAACTTTATCATCTGGTGTTCTTGGCTCGGGCGGGCATTAAATAATACATATGATAATAATAGTCCTGCAATAACAATCTCATTGCAAGGTGCAAATGGACATAACACATTTAACTGACCTTACAGTTATCATTCTTATCTTAAGGAGTTTCCTAAAGATTTAACAAATGCTCATAGCTTTTGGTTTGTAAAATGCACATACTTATTGAAGGGAGCAGACCAATTTACGCTGACCCAGGTATTCTGTGTGTACGCATCTAAACCTAGGTTTACATTAAAAATACTACTGTACTGTAAACAGGATAAATTCTTTATAAATAACAAGCAAAATTTGTATAGGAACATTGGATGAGATGAATCTGTAAATCAGATAAATTAATACCTCAACTTGATATGTAGCACAATGTGAAATGCACAAAGCAGAGAGAAGTACTACCTATAAACTGGCAGTATAAATCATTCAGTGTACAAAAAGCAGAGCAGAAGCAGACCCTGCAGAGGTTAGATGGAGGAGGTTTTTGCAGACAGCAGCAGCAGAAAAACAGTGTCAGCGTACAGAGAGAGCAGAAGCATTAAATCCTTTATACAGACTGTCAGATGCGTGCAGTTAGACACAACATGATGGGTGTGTTTGCAGTAGGTTCGCTGTGGATGAGTCAGCATAGCAAAGCAGGAGCCCTGACGCACTGCTGGAACTACTTGACTTTTTGAGTAACATTGACGGCAGAAATGTATGAATGACAAAAAGTGAACACACCTTTTCTCTCTGCACCATCTTTTTGTAGAGGTAGTCAGGGAATGTGCGCTGTGGGTAGAACTTTCCCGAGCCCTCGGCACACATGAACACACTGTTCTCACACACCAAACGTCCTCGGCTGATGGTGACCAGGGGGACGCCGTGGCAACGCATCCCCTCATACAGGTTGAAGTCTCCACCCTGCACCTGAGTGCTCACAGAGATCGTCCTGTGTAGACAAGACAGCCATTTGACATTAGTATTTTTATTTGCACAAGATCAAACAACACTGGTGAATAATCTTAATGAGTCACTGTGTTGTTAATATAACTTCAAACCTTGTTGCATCTGGATCCCAGACCACCACATCGGCATCAGCCCCAGGGATTATACGACCCTTGCGTGGGTACAGGTTGTAGATTTTTGCGGCGTTAGAACTCGTCACTGCCACAAAACGATTCTCATCCATTTTTCCTGTAACCTGAAAAACATCGAAACATCAAATATGCAAGGTGAGTGAGTGAGTGAGTGAGTGAGTAAGTACAGCATTAACCTGTGGTTTTTAGTTAATGTCAGTAAATAATTTGCAGTGTAATTGTATTTTGTGTGTGTGTATCTGTGTGTGTGTTCATGTGTATGTGTCAGAGATGGTTACAACTCTTTCACCTCGATTCTCAAGTCAAGTCTCAAGTCTCTTCTGGTGGTAATAAGTGTTCATCTGCTGCATGCCAGTCAGTCTACTTAGAACACAGCACGGCTATATCTATGGAATCAAAGCATGTACTGAATTACAGATAGTAGTAAAGATTGCACATGGGTAATGACGCATGTGCATTAAGGAGGGAATAAGACTTAGCTTGTCAGACCTTGTCACTGCTAAAAAGAAAAAAAAACAACAATTGTTCACAAATCCCAAACCTTGAGTCCAAGTCAAGTCTGATGTCTTTTGAGGTCAAGTCTCAAGTCACTGTGTGCGCAACTTAAGTGCAACTTGAGTTCAAGTCTCAAGGGCAAGGCCTCATCTCTGGTATGTGTACGTACCACTCCCCTCTCCCAAATGACACTCATCCTGTCCTGGACTCCAGCCACTCCATGAGGGATCTTTGTGAAGTCTTCCTTGCCCAGAGCTCTCTGCTTGGTGCTAAACGGACGGTGCTCTGATGCCACGACACTCAGAGTGTCACTGAAAAATAGATTATACATGATCAGTTTTGGGGATTTTTTCTACTGACAGTGCAAATATCTAAAATATCACTAATCACTACCTATGGTAGAAAATAATGTCAGTAATATATTTCAGGGATACAATTACAGTACAATTATATCTGTGTTGAGTACATACTTGCCCAGCAGGCCCATGAGATAGCTGGGCGTGTTGGAGTCAAGGCGGAGAGGAGGGACGATGACATGGGCGGCAGCGTGAGCCCAGTCCTGGTGATAATAATGCATCCCACTCAGAACTGCGTGAGCTACTGTGGTCTCTGCATGTACCACCTTACCTGCACGGACAGAAAAGAAAAGAAAAGAAAAGAAAAGAAAAGAAAAGAAAAGAAAAGAAAAGAAAAGAAAAGAGGATAATTACAAGAAGTTCATCTTGATTTATTTTTCATTATCACCACAGTTAAAAAAATCTTTACCCAAGTGTTTTTATTGCAACTCACCTTGCATCTTGGCAGCAGCAATCATGTCTCCAGCAGACATACTCGACACATTCACCAGGTAGATTGGACAGCGGGCCTGTAATCACAAGTCCGTTCAATGATTTACAAACAACATATAGTCACTTGCACAGAGACAGGATATTAAAATCTGTTTTTGCATCTCTTTACCCTGTTGGCGATGGTGACGGCTCTGTGAGTAGCTTCAGACTCCAGCTGCAGACAATATGACAGCGGCAGAATCACAAAATGAGTACTAAACAGACGTTCATATATTAGAGCTTTATCATTAACTTCTACCCAAAAAACTAATATGCTGATGTTCAGGGGTCATAATTAACTTTTTTGTCTATGTGCCAACGGCTGGAAAATTCCAAAAGATTATTGACTGATAAGAAATAACCTCCAATGTAAATTTACCTCTTCAGGACGACTGATCTCAATACCCTCCGGTCCACTGATGCCCAAATCCAAAGCCTCTTTGGCACTCTAACAAAACACATACACACACACACGCACCCAAGAACATGCACACAAACACACACCATAACAGCTCAATTTTGTAATTGTTTCATCAATATTAAAAACACAATTTCAGGAGGTCACAGCATCTTATTGTTTCATCTTCAGGGACCAAATAGCTGTCAGGATAACTCTTACAATAATTGTGCTAACCATTTGTTAAAATCAAAAAAGGAGCAAACAAGCATGTGTGGGCTTTTATGATTTTTTTTTATGAGTGTCTGTTAGGTGTGCACCTCGGCCACCAGCTCTCCGTTCTCAGCGTGGACGCGTGCGATGGCCCCAATGTCCTTACAGGTCTGCAGAGCCTGGTAAAGTTCAGAGTCTCTCAGCATCATCATATCTTTGTAGGTCATGAACATCTGGAAGGAGTTCACTCCATGTTCTCTCACAAGGGTCTCCATCTCATTCCGCACCTGATCACAGTACAAAGGTCAGGGGTCAAGGATCTGATTTGATTTCGGTAGCCAATCACTTTCAAGGACTGAGGAAGTTGGTTTGTATTGGCAAAGGCAGACAATATAGAGCATTAGCCAGTGTGGATGTGGGCATAGAGAGAGAGAGAGGAATTCCCTCTGTGTGTGTGTGTGTGAGTGTGTGTGTGTGTTTGTTATATGGGGCGTGAAATGAGATTGGAAAGCAGCCAAAATGAGATCGTATTGCACTCACGCTTGTGAATATCACAGTCCCACAGAGACATTCACCACATAGAAAATTCATTTAAGTCAATCAAAATGCAGTAATCAAAAGCCATATGATGTTTAGCACGGATACTATTACAACTATACCGCAGTAAAAGGGGTCATTACAGTTTAAATGAAGGAGACTACTCTGTCAATATGAAAGAGGCAATGTATATGTAGTATCACTGTCTACTTAAAAGGCCATTACAACTATAAAACAGACTTGATGCAGCACTCATGTAACATACTGTCACCAGGAGGGATGAGCATAATCAGTGCGATAGTGAAATAAGCTTCAGGTCGAAGTGATTTTATTACAGCTAGATTTTTGACAATGTGACATCAAATATTTTACTATATATAATAAGATGTTGCATGTGCACAAAGCCAGCAGATGATACAACACAGATATTAAAGCCAAAGGCTAAATGAGGTATGTTGACTCATAGGATCTGCCTAATGTGCCCAGTGAGCATGCATGTTAACCTAATTCATGAAGCATGTAAGGTTCAATCTAGGTCATTACACATTTACCCCATATCCGAAAATGGTTTAGCTGCTTTATTATTCATTCCACAAGGATAAAAACTTGAGAGGCTAAACAGCAAAAAAAATGTTTGTGGGAAAAAAAAAAAGATGTAAATGGAGGTGGGATTTTTTTGTTGTTCACTGGTTTGTCTCACATGTTCTCTTCTCTTTGGCTCTTACCTTTGTTCCCCACCAAGTCACGCCGACATGCAGAGCGTAGTCGCAGCACACCTTGGCATCAGCCAGAGCTCGGCAGTTCTCATAGGCATCCAGTAGGGAGCAGTGTTGTTCAGGCAGGACGAGAGCCATCACCATGGTGGTACCACCCATCAGAGCGGCCTGGGTGAGGCAAGAGGGTGAGAGGAGGTGAGTAAGGGAAGAGGGAAGGAAGGAAAGAGAGAAGGGGAGGTAGAGGAAGAGAAAAGAGAGACTGATTAGAGACGAGGACAATGATTCCACTGTGAACACATAGACACCGTTTGTCCGGGTGACAATGAGCGTTAGTCCTTCCTTATGAACCGTTTTCTCATCATCATTTGGTCGACCTGTTACCAGTTGTACAAAGACTGATGCAGAAACACAGACTTGGCTATTCACATACAAAACATTGAAATTAAGCAAGTTAACGTGATGAGTTTGAAAGCCTCAGAGGTCTTTTTCTTTCTCCTCTTTGGTTAACCGGAAGATATCTTGTTATACTCATGTTGATGTTTAATGTTTGTCCTTAAATCAGATGTGACATGGACTAAATATTAAAAATAAATAAATAAACAAACAAAACTTCACTGCTAAAACTGATAAATATCTAAAAAAAGTAAAGCTCTGTAGATGTAAAAATCTTTTTTTATGAGACACAGTTCTTGAAAACCATAACGCCATTTTTTGGATTGTTTTGTTTTCTTAAAATCAAGATAATCAAACACAACCAGTTTGTTTTCTAATTATCATTTCAAATTCAAAACATGGACCAAAAAGAAAACTCACACAAAATGAGGTCGACAAGCTGGAAAACTGATGAAGTGAAGGGAGTGGGCAACAGCGACTTTGTTTCAGATGACTGAATGGTACATGCACCTTTTTGTCGCCATGACAACAGATACTGCTTAGCCATGCCAGTCGCATGTCCCCTCCCTCCTCCCCTATCCATCCAAAATTACACTGCCAGTCACCCATTTATCATCTTCACACAGAATCTATCAAGGATATTGCACTGAGGAGCGATGGGAAAACAAGCAATAATTATTTTTGTGTGATAGGAAACACACTGAGAATGACAAAAACATGTAACATGACCTGTCTTTGCACCACACAGACCTTCTTCAATTCATTTTCAGGTTAGTTAAACTATAAACCAGAACAGGCGTTCATAAAATAGGATTATACCCTATCAATTCTGCAATCTCTGAGCCCGAAAAACTGCTACTACATATGAAAGAGACTTTGGTTTATCATCAGCGTGGAGTCATTCCTCCAGACGCCAGATATGTTGCAAACAGGGGTGGGGTCATTTACGTTGAGTGACAGCTCCACCAGTGAACAGGCCAACAGGTTTCCCATTACCACAGTAACCAGTCCTAATCGTCTGCAGCGTCAGCATTTAAGGTCTCTGCTTACGTGTGAGCATGAAAAGTGTTACGTCATTGATTACTGTCACTGAGTATGTTTTTTGTGTGACTGTGTGTGTTTGCAACAGAGGACATGGGCACAGCTGGGGATTGTAGGATTTACAATGCCTGCCTGCACGGCCTTAATTAAAATGTACTGCCTGTACCCTTCTAAAAGAGGAGGGATTGTGTGAGTACAGAAAGAGAAAGATCTAGAAGAAGCCATGTGCATGTGAATGTTACTGTACATTTGAACATTATAATTGTGTTTTTTAATCAATGTGAGGATTGCAGAGGCCAGTAGCAGATTTTGCTCTATCATGCAGAAGCAAAGAAACAGTCTGCAGAATGAAATGTCTTTAATTCTTCCCTGTCTCCTTTTCTTAAGCTGCATCTGTAACTACAGCCACTAAATAAACATCTAATTTTAGACTTTTCTAAATTACAAACCTGCAAACAAGATCTCAGAAGTACAGGCAGCTACTGTTTGAAACACATAATCACTCTACTACTCTGATGAAACTGTGATGAAACTGTGATGGTATTTATTTTTTTGTAACACAGTGTAAAACTAGTGTCGCATTATATTTATTGGTAAAAATAAATGGCTGGCCGATAGTGGGAAATTCATACTATTGGCTATTTATCAGCTATAACGAAATAAGTCGATAAATAGAGCTAGTAATACAATGTCAAACTGCTTTTATTGACTAACACTTGCACCCCTACGCTAAAATTTGTGGACCTTACAAAGGTGAGCTGTGTATGTTAATGCAAATTTTTTTAAACCTTTTGCCTGCACTTCAGGTTAGGGAACCTGCTGGCTCCCTTGTAGGAGTCCCTAACAAATAATTGAGGCTTGTGTGCAGGCAAGTTTTGTTCATACAAAGAGAATAAAATTTAGAATGTTTATATTCTAGTCAAGATTCCATAATGTCTTTTAAAATTAGATGTCAGATATCGGCCTGCACACCGATATCCTCCAATGTAGTAACTGATAAAATTGTAGACTGCTGTTTCCTTGATTAAATGTCCGAGTCGACACTATGTTACACATGTTCCCTGTGGAAAAATTATGTTTACTTACTTCGCCACTTGTGAAACAGGCCAAATTTGCCCTGGTTGTAGGTATTGTTATTATTGTCTCAGGGAGAGCATCATCCAGTTTTCAGTAGGATGCATCTTACTTTTTTTGTTTAAAAGCAACTGTCATAAATAAATATGATAGGTTTTACATAATTTCAGCTTAAGCTTTTTCCTTCTTTTGCACAACAAATAAATAACGCATAATTTTAAGATTTGTATTTTATCCCTGCATTTTCTGACAGGCCAACACAGTAAAAGTATGCATAATAATACTGTTTATAAATTCCACTGCAGAAGAGACTTGATGATCTCTGCAATGAGATGTGGGGAAAAAGTGTACATATATATATCCGTATCGTATTGATTATTGGCCAAAAGAGCTGTAAATATCGGCATATTGGAAAAAAATCCAATATCGTGCATCACTAATGTCCACAAATACCAAATCTGGACAGATTACTATAACATGTTGTCATAAAAATAGAATTTTGCAAGGCATCTAGGATTTTACTATACTTAAAGTACTATTTATTACAGACAACATGTCAACATGAATAAGTTGTGAGGCATGAGTTGTAATGAATGTCATTTCTCTCATGTGAATGTCAAATGTTGTTTTGCAGCTGCTGTGATGGTTATGTAAGCATGTGCTTTACTCTGCATTTGTCAGAGAAACAGAATGGAATTATTGTACCAAAATACTTTCTGTTGTTATTGTGTTAGACAAACAAAAAAGGATTTTTTTACACATACAGAGTGGCTGATTTGGGCAGTAGTATGTTCATTCTCTTACAATAAACTACAACAACATTTCATTTTCATAGTTTTTTATCTAACATTACTTTGTCAAGCCACAGTAAACCAAACATACTGCATTCCTCATTTGGTTCCTTACACATATGACTGATCCTGGACAGCACAGCTAAAGTATTAGTGACACATAAACCCCAACAGTATTTAACATGAATTCCCCTCTCTGTTAATGACACCAAACCCCTACTGTGAAGATAATCCCCTGACAAAACAGTGAAACAGACAAGACAGCGAGGAGGAGAGATGGAGGAGATGGAGTGGAAATGGTCATCTGCTGGTGTGCGTTGGTGGTGGCAGCAGAACATGAAGCACACACAAACACACACACACTGATTCACCAACAAAATAAAATAACCAATATGGTATGAAACAGACTGAAAACTATAACTTAATAATTTATTGTAACTAATTGTAATTTATGAAGCAAGAACTCCAAACTCTCCCTCTGTTTTATACAATTGAAAAAGGAAAAAAATTGGGGTTATTTAACTGTTAGTCGGACAAAATTAGCAATTTGATGTTGACCCAAAATATATCAGTTACTCAATCAAATAATCGTTGAAGCCAAATAGCAAAAAATTCACTTGATTTCATAAATACTCACATGTAAATAGGAGGTTTTGTCCTGATGTAGTAGACAGAATATCTTTGGCCTTTTAACAGTTGGATAAGACAAATAAGCAAAGCAACACCTTGACCTTTAAAAATTAAGATGGACATTTTTTACAATTTCCTCACATTTTATGGATCAACCTATCAAGTAGTTAACTGAAGAAATAAACTGTCAGATTAATCAATAAAGATAATGAACATCAGTTGCAGACAAATGATTATTGGAAAAAAAATAATCAAGAGATTATCTATGAAGGGAAGTAATTATTAGCCAGAGGAAAAAGAGAGAGAACGGGGACGGAGACAGGGCGAGAGTGAGACATGACTGATCTCGGGGGATGAGAGGATCTTGGCATGTTGGACTCTGAGAGAGGCTATCAGTGTCAGACAGATTACCACCACAGCTCTTTGATCAGCCTCTGTCAGCACCTCTTCTACTCCACATTAAAGCTGAACAACTCACCTTCTTTCATCCTCTCCTCATCTCCCTCTGCCTCTCCTGCCTGCAGAGACTTTAAAAAAAAGAACTCTGCAATACCTGCTGGGAGAGATACAGAGCTGGTCTGCTAATATTTTAGCTGCATATCTTTCCTTTCTGGAAAAAAATTTGATCTCATCCTGCATAGTTGATCTTAAAGGTCCTATATGTAAGAATCCCACCTCATCAAATGCTGGCGTTTTGGGTTGATTGTTCCAAAGCGTCAGTATTTCACAAAGTGGGTTTCCCAAAGAGTCAGATACTCACGAGTTGAGAATGAGACCCAGAAATCAATTATTTTCAGAGAGTGGGCCTTTAAATTTTAATTTGATGGATATGATTGATGTAGACAGTCTACTGCAGCAGACTAATTATGGACTGCACTGAAAGCAGATCAAGCTTAAGCACAGTATAGTGTATTCACTCTATAGTTTGAACAAATGTACAAATGTTGTAGTATTATGGGAGTTTCAGGTTGTTTTTTGGCATTTCAGTTGTTCAAAATATGTTTTCAGCCAGGTTTCTTACTATATTGCAATTACAACAAAACATTATATGCAATGAGAACATCTGGAGGAAAACATTTGCATAAACATGAGTTGTCTTGTTGAGTCTTAGAAGCTGTCTCACTATTCAACAAAGCTGAAAACCAGCAAATTGTTCAGGCTCACTGAGTTTACAGAGGCTTAAATAAGCATTTTCATGACTGACGTGTACAGCAGACAATTATAAAAGTATCCTTATAATGATAAAACATCTACATTTTCCTGGGGAAATGTTTTTTTTTTGGTGCGCATATCTGATCTGATCTGAGATCTGTTAGTGGTAAGTATACATACAACACAGCTCAAAAGCTGGACACAAAACTTCAATAGATGATGCACACACACGTATAAACAGGTCCGTGTCTACACTGCATATTCTGTCTTTTAAATTTCTACCAGTTGTCCCTGTTACATAAATCATCCTTCTGCTGCAAGTCAGCCTGAGTTTACTCTGAGGCAGACGAGGGTGAAGCAGAGGAAACAGTGTGAAGAGAAAAGAGGAAGAAGGAAAGCGTAAGAGGGAGCAGACTGTTACAAAACGGTGGGAGGGAGGGACAAGGATGCCGAGGGGAATAGTTTTGGGGTTCATCACAATTGCACATGAGCCGTTGCCACAGTAACACAGTCACCATAGAGACCACACAATACTGCCATGGTCATGCGTGCACACACACATTTGTCTCCTCAGATTTCCACACTTGGAGCAGGGGTTAGCTGCCATGGCAGCGAGGTCAGTGAGTAGGGGTTAGTGACTGGGTGGTTGCTGGGGTAAAGCTGGCATACGGATGATTCTGTCCCCCCCAAAATTCCTCCCACCCGACTTCAATGGGCATTCCATTAGACTCAGAACTCATTTCACTGATATGCAGTACTGCATAGTCACTGCAGTTTCATTTTCACCACAAAATCTTCCTAACATATTGGCAGAAGAAAGACATTAAAAAAGCTCACTTAACATTCAGTTGCTTTAATTGAAGGGCAGTAATAGTACTGAGCTGAAAGAAAGCGAACATGCAGGACTGTGGATGGATGGATGAAACAAAAATAAGTACCATGAACGATTTAAAGACTTTAAATTTTATTTATAACAGGATTTCTGTTTCAGTATTAAATGTTTTCATTAAATAAGCTAGCTGAGGCTAATTACACTGCAAATTTTCTTTAACTACATCCATCTTTAATAATAAATGACATTTGAATGGATTGACATCACATAAGTGTGTCTGCATGCTGTTGACATGTATACTCACACAGTGCATGTAGAAATATTTACATATTTTATAATGTTTATCTGTATTTTCCCAGTTAATCAAACTTACAAAAGAAATCAATTTAAAAACAACACTGTTTGAACAAGCTGTAGGAGGGATTTGATGAGCCACTCCTAGCACAATTTGTTAGGCTTGGCTAATTACCATCACTGCTAAGAGTGATCCAAAATACAAACTAAATACATTTATGACCCCTTTATGTCAAATGCAGCACCTGATGCCTTACACTTAAATGAGCAAAATCAATCAATGCTGCAAAAAGGATGTCTTCCAGTTTGTTTGATCTTTGCTCTTACATTATGTATAACGATTGACACCCCCTAATAATTACTGACTTAAACCCCCCAGTGATAAAAAATCTGTCAGGCAAAAAGAACAAAAACAACCAACAACATCCTCCAACACTTAAAGCTGCAGGCAATAATTAAATTCCCTCTTCTGAATTTTTTTGAGTCTCTTAATTATAAAAATGATCTCCTCTGCTTTGACTCGCAAGGGCTCAGTGAAAAACAGGCAGAGAATTCACAGGAACTGAACAAATAAACAACATGAATAAAGACTGAACAGCTGTAGGAGTGTGTAAATAGAAGTTTTGGCTTCTAACTAGAAACTTGTGACAGCTGTTAGTTTACTTCCTATAGGACTAGTGTGAGAACAAATGTGGTGATGAACGTATGAGGCAGAAAGCAGAGTGAAGGTTTGTGTTTAGAAAAGACAGAGCGTGAGACAGACCGAAAGTATGTCTATGTATGTATGACAGCTGTCTCTGGTTTCTAAAAGTGTTTAATCACAGGCATGCTGATGAGACTAGTCATAACATTATGGTGTGTGTGTGTGTGTGTGTGTGTGTGTGTGTGTGTGTTTGTGCGTCTGGTTTTTGTGTGTACCTTGGTCCCACTGTAGAAGTCATCTTGAATGGTGGCGTTCATAAAAGTCTCCTGCAGATGCACGCAGGTGTCTATTCCACCTGGCAAAACCAGCTTTCCAGAGGCGTCGATCACTTTAGCTCCGCCTGGTATCATCAGTTCCTTTCCAACCTGTGACGGAGAACACAAGTGCACTTATTACACAACTTTATTAAAAAGCCTTTTTACTGCTTAACATGCACGTTGTGAACCACTAAATTTATAATGTCCAGAAGCAACTATAAAGGAAGAATGATGTTTGGGTCAGTGTACATTTAATTTAATCCATTAAATTGTGAACAGAGAATTAATGACCATCTGAAATGCCGAGTCCTGCTCAGGACGAATCCTCATTACTTTGGCGTTCCCTTTTCTTTCATATAGTGCCACCATCAGGTAAAAACAAATGTAGCTTGCCCAAATCATTTTGACCAAATAACTGCAAAATTAATAAGATTCCCATCAGACTCAGCTGTCCCTTACATCTTTTGCTAATTAGTAAATGCTAATTTGCTAACATGCTAAACTAAGACAATGAACATAGTAAACAACATACATGTTTAACAGCAGCATATTAGCATTGTCACTGTGTGCATGCACGTATACTAACTCTAGCATTTAGCTTTAAGCATAGCTGTACTTAACTGCAGCTTCATGGAGCCTGTAGAATCCAACGTCCTGTATCAGGTGACCGCACCACCAAATTCACCACTGTAGTAAATTTATTTTAAACTGTACAGTTACTCATTTCAGCTGTTGATAGGCTGTGACTTCTGCACAAATTTGACTAAACCATGCCAACACAGAAAGCACTTTGCATTTGAATGAGAGTTAACATGAAGCTGGAAGAGAAATACCTCTCTGTTTTGTATTGTAGTGCTGTTAGACTTCACCTCGGTCATGATCCTTTTACATATGAAACCTTAGTACCTTTGTCTTATCTTTTACATTATGCCTTGAAAAATAAAAGTGGTACTGTCAAATCCAAATAAATAACCTTTCAAAACCGCTAGCAGTAGAGTGTTTCAGTAGAAGTACATCTCAGCTTTCAAATGCATCCTCTTCACTTAACCGATGCCGATTTCCATGACAACACTCTGTGAGCTAATTATAGTTTTCACTATCATCATGTAGAGTCACAGAGTTCACTGAGTGGTTAATGCTCTTCATACTGTATTAGTGTGAAATGAATCACATGAACAGCTGAGGATACCCAGGACGCTGAATGTGTGGACCTGAGCTAAAATGCTTTCGTACAGTGAGTGTACGTAAATGAGGTTTACCTGCTGAATGATGCCGTTCTCAATATAGACATCAGCTTCCTGGGTGAAGTCATCATTGACCACCTTCCCTCCTTTAATGAGGATGCGCATCGATGTGTTGGCAGCCATAGTCCTACCGGAGAGCAAAAGGGGCATTTAACATCAATAACAAGTTACAAAGAAATAGAACATAATGTGGACGTTACCAATCGAAAAAATAACTAAGGAACTGCTGTTTCATTACTTAGGCAATTACGTAGGCAATGAAAGGGGCTCTAGTCATGTAATAGAAACAACAGTATTTAAAATCTAAACAATACTCTGTTAGTTAGTTGGTTAATTTTTATTTTGAACATGTAAAGAAAAATTACATAAGAATGAAAATGCAACAAAATAAAAAAATTACACAAAACAAGAAGCACACAAAAGATTCTCAAACACAATTTACATGATTAGATTTACATATCCGAAAAGGAGTGGGAAGAAGTACTCACTTATTTAATCCCACCCCTTCTCCAAAAATCCCTGATTGTTAATTTAATTAACTACTTAAACTGAACAAATTATATATTTTTCATTTCAATTAACATGGTCTTACAAATATATCAAAAGTCTAAATTCCTGGTTGATACCTGGTTGAAACCTTTATCAAAAACATATATTACAATACAAATAACAAATGTGAGGTAAAAGAATAAATAGCAAAGTCGTTACAAAGAGGTAGATAGGATTAAGGCAGGTAAATGAAAAAAGGTCTTAACAGAGAGGGAGAGAAAGGAAATGTTTAAGTGCTCTATGATGATTTAATTTTATTCTTGAACTTGGAAACAGTAATTTGCAACTAAGTGAACCCTGAGTGAAGATTTTTGCTTCATATCAGTCTTATGTTGTTTCAGAGGAAATACTTTTCACTCACGATTGAGTTGGTTCAATTTAACAGTGATAAAAGAAACAATTGAGGAGAACATTTGTTTTCAAATACTTGGCTCGAACCTCTCTTACCAGTTGCACGAACCTGGCCTTTCTACAGATCCTTTTCTCTTCAGATCCTTTTGCTCTTCCACAACAAATCTATAACCACTCCCAACAAGGATGAATGTAAAATGTTTATGGTGTTGTGGTGCCATACGCAAGTACCGAGTCTCATGTGTGCTACTAACAGTGAATGTGTTTCATAGCCTTCGTCGCAGAAGTTATTTGGATATACATGAGAAAGTTTTCAGTCATTAACAAAAAGATTAGTACGATGCTCCCTTTGGTATCAAAAACATAAGGGAACAATCATCCATAATTACACCAGTCTGCTCATGTGGTATTTTCAGCTGAGGAATAGTTTCTGACACATATTCTTCTCGTCTTGGGAGACAGAAAACTTCCTGCAAGCTTTTAGTGTGTCAGCTCGGTCTATGAAATATTAAGAGCTAAGCAGAGGATCTATAATTTACAAACATATTACAGTATCTGTGGGAATACGACAGATTGTCAGCAGACAAGCTGAGTATGTGTACATATGTTATTTTAATATATTTATTTTCATTTTCTATTTTAGCAATATTATTTTTATGGTATGTAGTTAAAATCCTATTTTCAATCCCTTTCTTTCAAAGTGTGAAAATGAAATGCAATTGATTAAACACACTTAATTGCATCTGAGATACAAGCAAAGTTTTCTTTCCGTCAAAGTCGCCAGCCAGTCATGATTTGTGTGACAGACGGTAATTACAACCAAGCAGTCGATTCCCTCTGGACATTTGCACAGACACTAAGGTGAGCATGAAAATATTCCCCTCTCTCTCTCACTCTTGCTTATATCAGTGTGTGTGGATGTGGTTACAGGTTGGATGTACTTAGACTGGTGGTGATGATGAATCTTTAAAGGACACTGAGCGGCTCAGAAAATAGGTTACTACTACTCAGTCTGTGCTTTTATTGGTGATGCAGCAGACACTGCTGCGTGATGTCAGCACAGTCTCATCTGGAGTCAAAACATATGTTTAAAAAACAATATTTACACTCTACTGGAACTCTTTCCCTACAAAAGATTAAAGACAAGGGATAAAAAATAACTTAGTTAAAAGGTAATACATGCTCCTGCATGTGCAATTAAAACTAGAGCTGAAAAATGACTTTCTAAAGACAATAATTTGACAACTGATTAAATGTTTGAATAATTTTTCAAGTAAATATTTCAGACATTTCCTTGCTCCAGCTTCTCTGGTGTGAGGACCTGCTGCATGTGACGGCAAACAGAATATTTCTGGTGTGTGGCATGCTGGAATTTAAGGACATTGTTTAGGCTTTGGAAAACTAATTATTTATAAAACACGTAATTGACCTGGAAAAAAAATCATTGATGATTAATTCATAATGAAAATACTTGCTGATTGCAGCTTTATTTCTTAAAAAATGTAAATTAAGTGAATATTTATTATCCTACAGATCTTTTGGTTAAGAAACATGGATCTAATTAACGTAATTTTACGACTTCAAAATAAATGCCTTGTGGTATTTATTAGCATTTCTTGTCTGTGCCCCCTCATTCACAAGAGATAATGATAACTCCTGGCAATGGTAATTTCAGGTTGTTCTCAGTGTATTCCCTTATGAATTTTTAATAGAATCTCATTCAGTGCATCAATGCAGGTTCCTTTTGTTTTATTTTTGTTTGTTTCAAGGTTTACACATTTTATGATTAAAGAAATAAAGTTTTTGATTTGGGATTTTAAGCAGAAATGCAGCATCACCTGCTTCTTCTATCTAATATTTTGTCTTAACAGAGACATTTTACTTGCACTTCACTTACAAATTTCTAGACCAAATTAAATTAATTTTGAAAAAATTAGACATACATAGATTTGTCAGAGTTTTGCTAGACTTTTGTGTTTTTCATAAATATCCCCATATTTCAAGGTATACTGTAGCAGAAATGTGTATTTTGTCATATGGGTTTAACCAGTTATTGGTCTCAATATTATCACTGAAAAAAAGCTGCTGGTGCAAATTGAATAGGATCAACAAACTGAGAGGTTCTTCTACAAACATTCCTGTGTATGTGTGTATTCTGCATGGGTGGGTTTTTGCAATGTGTTTGATGGCAAGATACAATAGCTTCCCAGTCACACAGAATCAACTCAAAGAGACAGAGGATAATAAAGACAGGAAGGGAGTAGGCAGGACAGTAAAAACAGAAGAGTGAGAACAGAGTAACGAAAAGAGAGAGAGAAAAATGGTATCTAAAATTTGTACCACAACCAGACAACACTAAAGTGGGTCCACAGAGGGGAGGAGAGATGATTTCACACATCCCTGACACATGATAGTGCCCCACTGTGATCGTAAAGAGATAGCAAACTTATTGCTGACAATATTTATTGCTGTAACACATCAGATGCCACACACACATCTAAGAACTTGTGACTGGACTGACCGCTGCCTCGCCTCACATCACCTGTAACCTGACAAAAAGAACTGATGGGGAAAAAAGGGGTGAGAGAGAAACTAAAAAGAGAGGCAAAAGAAAAGGAAATGGGATGATGGAGGAGGAGGAGGAGGAGGAAGAGGGGATAGTTTATAAAGATGAAAGATAAAATTTCGAGGTAAACATGGTGACTGGGGGGTGACCCTGGAAGCCTGAATAAAAGATTGGTTTCCCAGGAGATGGGAACTGGCATCCTTTCAGAGGAAAAGCTGACAAAGACTCACACAAACACACAAACAATTACATGTCACGGTGTGGCGACGCATACTAAAACACCAAGACTGATTTTACCAGTTGACGTTTAAAATAATCAGACCAATCAGTGATATAACAACTTTTTTGTTGTAGATCGTAAAAATGACACTTTTAGTTACCTGTAGCGTCCCTTATGCTACTATGAACTGATAAAACCGGCAAAACAAAGGTTGGCCAGTGGGCAAGTCATGTAACGGGTGTATGCTGCACACCAAAAAAAAACACAGGTAACACACACTGTGGCAACAATCCTAATTATCAGTTATTGGAATCATCAGAAAAATATTAATACTGTGCTTTAATACTGAAAGTAAAAAAGTGATGTGTATATGAATTTCTGGCCTTAACTGCAGATATTCAAAGGCTGCTGTTGTCACTATTTTCCAGTCTGCTCCATTTAAACCCACACATCTGACTGTATGTGTGGGAGCAGGAACGCTGAATAAGCAATACCTCTGCAAAGGACACTGGGAACTTTGTGTGTCTGCAAAGACTGGAAAGTCTCAGGATATTAAAGTCAACTTAAATGATTGACATTCTGGACAGTGACACCTTTAATACTTACAGGCACACACAGCGAGCCCTGCAGCTGCACTGAGGAAGGAAACATTAAAATCATAGTGGCCCATTATATGGCCAACCAGGGACCGCCGTTTCAGTGTGTGCGGCACTGTCGGTTCAAATCAGTATTTATTAGCAGCTCATTTAAGATAATAAATCAGTATCGCAGTCTGACCTGTCTGACTGGCTGTAGTCATGTGACTTATTTAGTGCCCTCAGCTCATTTTTCAGTAAATGTCTGATTTTTGCCTCTAAATGATGTTTTCTGAATGAGAAAGAGATTCTCACCAAAGAAGTGGGCCATCGTGAAGAGATGTGAGCTGACTGGAGGCGTGATGTGACATGAGGTGACGGCGTATGACAAAAAGCAACATGAGGTGTGACGAGGTGCCGTGACGTGATGTAGCGTGAAGTTACATGAGGCGTTGTGAGTGATGTCAAGACGAGTGGACCGTTGCTCTTTCATCACAGCTTCCTCTTTGGTCGACTTGATGTGTCGCTAAATGCATCCAACCATTTCAACTCCAAAGACCACAAGGATCCATCTATTTTAAGACTTCTACAGTACAGTCTGAGTGTGTGTGTGTGTGTGTGTGTGTGTGTGTGTGTGTGTGTTTGTGCGTGTGTGAGCTCATTTTCTGCTGTGTCATAGCAGGTACGACAGACAGACAGTGCCACACCAGGCAGCATTTCTCACTCGCCCTGAGACCAGCTGCTTCAACACACACCCTCTCTCTTTCTCTCTCTCTCACACTCACACTCACACACACACACGCAC
>JAQLOL010000010.1:20779507-20792217 GCA_029783665.1 Naso thynnoides | reverse complement strand
TTTTTGTTTGTCTGTTTTGCTCTTTCTCCACTAAACTCAAACAAAAAAAGTGAGGATATTTCATTTTCAAAAATATCACCTGATGAAAAAGAAACACTCAGCCCAAGCTGACTATGGAAAAACAGCAACATTTTCTCTCATTCGATCTTCTGTTACATTGTGAAATAATAGCTGCACTGATGAATCTCTGATATTACACAAAACATGACCAAAAAAAAAAAAGAAATCCTTGTAAGTCACAGCATCTAGTCTGGCATTATTTCAGACCTGGAGAAATATACCTCCATTTACAGAGCTTACAAGGAGCACTTGAAGGTGACAGAATTGATAAAAGACCACAGCATTGAAACAGGGTTGCTTGCCCTGGCAGCATGACTGACTGGTCCAGTGATGAGAATTAAGGTGGTTTGGTGAACAGAAGTTTGTTACAGATGTCAACTGATGAATTATTCACTACCTGTTCGCAGATGAAAAGTCACATAAGTGCACATACAAGCAATGACTGATGACTTACTAAATATTACATGTTTTTAAAAAAATCAAATATGCAGCAGGTAATGAAAAGCTCATACTGCAGCCTTATATAGCTTTTGGACATCACATTTAATTCAGTCTTTTTCAATTCAGTTTGGACATTGATATCACTTTCTGTGAATTATTATGTCTTAACTTAATCCATCAAAGGTAGGTTGGGTACACTGACGCCTACAACACACAATTGTTGCATTTATTACTCTGATATCTAAGTAAATCTGATGTGTGTATAGTGATACTTTGACTTTCTTTTTTTTTTGCTACCTGGTTGTCCATTTTGTTAAAGTTAGAGCTTTGCAAGTCCAGATACTTCATAAAACTCAAGAAAGAGATGAAACTGAAATACTGTTTTGTGAAAGTAAGATTCCTGCACAGAGAAACTGAGTATCTCAGGATACTTCTATTATCCGTAAGAAGGGGCTTAATTGTTAATTCATGAGTGACATTTCTAAACAAGTTGGTAAAAGAGGAATTTGTGATGTTTTTTTTTAACATATTGTCAGTTCTCTTCTTCATCATAGAAACACAGGGCATTTACCTTTTTCTTTTTTTAAATAGCTAGAGTTTTAGAGCTTCTGCTGTCCTCAACAAAATTATGCAAGGTGACAAACTGTCACTTTGCAAAAGTTTGATCTGTTTTGCAAACACACACACAGCAAACAAGGATGTGCTGAGTGTTGACTAGATGTCAGCAAGTTTTGCAGAGCCTCAACAGAGCAGGATGTAACACTGATGGCAGCTTTTTCACGAGAAACTAAAATTGAATTTTGACTTTGAATTTCTCTGTAGTTACCCCTTAGTAGACATACATGTTGATAACACTGAGCCTTTAGGCTGAATCACAAGAAACAGTCTTTTTTTTTTATTCACGTTTCATTTCTTACATTGTTCAAGTACAAAGTTAAAATGCCTTTTTAATTAGTTCATATTCATACAAGAGTAAAATAATAATAGTGCCTTTTCATTACTACGACAAACTTAAATACAGTCATTGTAAAGACAAATTCGATTTATACTCCTAACAATATATTTTTCTTATTTTCAGATAAAATTTTAGCACCTTTTGAAACACCACCAGGTCCTCCTTTTCCTAAAAGCTCATCTTTCATTAAGTCCATGAGATGAGTGTCTGAATGCGCCACAGCATTGTATTTGTTGATGTTGTGCATGTGTCTCTGCGTCCGAGCATCGTTCGCTCTGTGTTAATAACAGTGTTTTGTGTGTATGTGTTAATGTGTATCAGTGTTGAAAACAACGCGTTACTCAGCCTAAAGCTGTCAATAGGCGAACAGAAACATCATCACCGTGTCACCCATCGTGTAAAAATATCAACCTCATTCCTCTCGCTTTTGTGCGACTGCACTCTCAAACAGACACATGTTGAAACAACACCACTTGACAAGAACATTAAGCTGAAATTCTTTATGAACCAATGGTTTCAAACTCTTTTTTAGAGTGCAAGTCTTTCAAATAAAGCTGTTTGTCAGCCCTCGTCACAGGTTGTTGATAAACTATAAGCAATCAATTTTAACCCACTTCAACATGTTATTTGGGGAAAATCAGTGATGTAAAATATTAATACTAACACCTCACAATTTGCTATGAGCATATTAAAACAACCCAAAACAACATTTATTCAAGTTTTAATTCTTTTCGGCTTAAAACCTTGACAATGACCAGTGCTTTAGCGAAGACACAGTTCGGGAGTTTGTTGCCAGATTTGTTTCCTTTATCCTTTTAATCATCTGGTATCTTTGGAAGGTTTTGAACCCTTATTGTATTTGTTTAAGTATTTTATTGTTTCATTTTACAGATTTTTTTAGAAGTATAGTAGGGTTAAAACTGATGCTAAGACTACTGTCAAATGGTTTGTCACTGATAGACACCATGTTAAAAGACATCTTTACAACGGTACAAATTCTCTGGCTTCAGTAAAATGTTTTGGTACGGAAGCTGAGATGCCATGGTCGCTACAATACTTCTTCATTATTTTAACTTGAGATCACGAAATTATTATTTCATTATCACGGGAAAACAAGGCTCGATTTCCCATGATTATGCATAACACATATGGCTCAGAGAAACTTGTGATTATTAGTGTAGTTATTTTTACATTATTTTCAGTGTTTTCCTTATTTGCTCAAGGCTTCTTAAGAAAAATCAGCTAACCAAGAATATAATCCGAAGGTTCATCAATTAATAAAATAATTGTTGCCAACGGTCTCGTAAATATTTCACAAGAAAAAACAAAACATTAATTTTATGACTTCTTCTTTCTTCCTTCCTATTACATTATTAGTCCTAACTTGTGGTCAGGGTTCCCATCCAAACTTTGGAAATAAATTTTGGAATTTGCTTCAATCATCGTGATCTCTTGGCTTTTATTTATCAGTCTGTGTCGTCAACCTCAACGTCACATTTGGTGTTACTTCAACTTGCTCTTGTTTGAGAGGGTCCATTAGCTCATCTGTTTGACAATTTCTTCTGGCATCCTTGGGTACAATAGAACAAGTCACTATACTAACTGTAATATATGCTTTCTCTAGCCTCTCTCTCCCCTCTAGGCTGAGACTGAACTGAACTGAGCACCAACCTGGAACAGTACACACACACAATAACAGATTATTATTGTAATTATTATTACCATTATTATTATTATGATCATTACTCCCTAATCTAACATGGAATCGGAGATTACACTGACTGACTGACATGCAGCACCTGGGGGTAGGGGACTGGGGGTTTGGGTTGGGAGCACCAAGCAACGCAGGGTGATGATGTCACACCTGGCGGTGTCGTGGGAAGCCTGATGGCAACAGGCGGCCGGCAAAAACACAGTGTGTATGCATGTGTGTATATATTGATGTTGCGTTTTGTAACAAGAGGAATTTAGAGAAGTGTTTGCACTGTATTACTAGCAAGTGTGTGTGTGTGTGTGTGTGTGTGTGTGTGTGTGTGTGTATGAGAGAGTAACCTGCAAGAGCACTGTAAAAAAGAGAGTTTAAAAAGCACCTGAAGGTTGGTTGTATAAACGGAGAGTAAACATGATGGAAAAAGAGTTGAGCCTGCTGGTTTATTGTTGGTTTCTGTTCCTATTTGTGCATGACTGTGTGTGTTTGTGTGTCAGTGTGTGTGTGTCAGCATAGACTGCATGTGTCCAGTTGTTAGCTGGTATCTGAGGAAGGTCAAAGAATCAGAAGGCTTCCTGGAAAAATATGGTCATCTGACGACCAAAAGCACCGGACTGAACGAGATGTTTTCTCAAAAGACAGCCCTGTGTAAATAAAGCACCGTGTTCACGCACCTTGAATGTGTATGACGGTCTTGGAGATATTTTATTTGATAACAAGCCATTTTCTTTACTTGCTTATTCCTTTCAAGTTTTTCCCAACATGAATTGGGTAGAAGGTAGATCAGGTGGTATAACTGTATCTATGTAATATTTATACAGGGCTATCTGTTTCAGTCATAGGAAGTAGAGAACCAGCATAGTGTCTACAGATTAAAGGTCTGCATCTGGTTTCAGTGGATGTCGCTGTGAAACCTGGAGGACATCTTAGATCCCTATGAAGCAAAGTAGGAGCGAATCAGCAGGGGCTGGTGGACTGTGATTACTACTTCACTTTATCACCAGATGAGAAATGGCGACATTGAGACTGAGACACAAGAAAAGCTGTAGAGTAACTGAAGGGCTTACGAGTTAATCCCCCACTGACTTCCTTTTACTTCAAATGCTGCTGTGAGAGAGACACTGAACTCCTATAAAGTCCATTGGTGTTTGAGTTTGATGTTTTTTTTAGAGGCAGTGCTGGTCTGGAGGTACAAATAACTTCACTGGATGAATTAAAACTTGTTGGGTGGAACATACAGTAGATTGCATAACAGAAAGTGGACTAAGCCATCATAATGTCTCCCACTGGTTTGGGACCACTGTATTATGGTCTTAGCCATCTTGTAAGTATCCATATTTGAACAAGAGAGTGGAGCTGGAGAGGAAGTGCATTGCTACTAGTGACCGTCTGACGCCAAGCAGTCAGCTAAAGGCAGCTGCACTCAAAACTACCGCTCTCTTAATTATGTATAACTTTAAGTCTTATTATAATTTTAATTAGGGAGTTATTCATCCTCATCTAGTCGTGATGAACAGGGAAATTAGCTATGGAGACCAAATAGTTTGCACCAGGCTGTAAACATGTTTATTTCTGCTGTAAAGTTGGGCATTTTAATGGACTAATAATCATGTACTAATGTAGATTTTGTCCCCTGTATACTGTATTTGTGTATTTCTGGAAGGAAGACAAGCAACTTCATCAGTTGAAGCAAGAGGGGCTCAATTAAGAACAGGCACTATGCATGGGGAGTAAAACAACAATGAATGAAGGAAAAATAAACTGAAAATAAACTAAACACTCCTGTATTTCAATATTTAATAATATTGTGGGCATCACTGACAACACTTGAGCTAAAAGCGGTGTTCCTCCAAAGACTGTAAAGGAAAGTTTCTTTTTTGGCTCAGCCCACTGAGATTTAACTCAACTTTTAAAATCATTTGTAACTCCAGAGCAGCTTCAATCAGATTTAGTCGTAGCTAGTTAAAAAAATCTAAACACAATTGCCTTGGTTTTACCTTCTTTGCACTCCTAGAAAATCTGACTCACAAATATATCTTTCAAATTCACTTCTCTCATCTTTGTTGCCTCCGCCTGTTGACCTGTTGATAAGCATTTAGTTAGGGACACAAAACTGAAGCGACTGAAACAATCAGAGACGGTATCGTCTCCAAGAGCACCAAAAACTTTAAAAGTGTTGTATTAAAGTGGCACCATTTGGGCTCTATCACTACCTGACCAGCACCATGAGCGTTAACCTCTGTGTGTTTGTATTTTCGTGTTCATTGCACTGGAATACACCAGCACTGTCATGAATTCAGTTAAGTTAAGTGTTGTGTTTCAGAGGGTGAGTTGATGTTATCAGAGAGTTGTTAAAAACTGAAAGTCGAGGCATCTTTGTCAGTCTTGCGCCCCCTGGAGGTTTTGAACTCCAGCTTCCATGACACAATAAAGCCATAAGACACCAGTTTCAAGGTCAGACAGGAAGTTGTGTGTGAACAAATACAGTACAGAGACCCTGCACCAGTTTCTGTGTGTGTATGTGTGTACATCAGCAAGGTAGCACCAGGGGACTAAGATCAGCCAGTGGTGTACGTAAGATCTGGGGAAGCAGTCCTTTACAGGGTGGGTGTGTGTGTTTGTGTGTGTGTGTATGTCCGGTCATCTTTGTCATCCAACCTTCACGTACTTGCTGTATACTGTGTGTAGTTATCTGTGTGTGTCTATGTACGTGTGTGTGTGAGACAGAGAGAGAGAGAGTTGGTGGTGTGTGACTAGTTGCAGGCGAAGTACTCCTTGAGCGGCGCAAAGAGGTGTCTGATGACGGGAACACTCCAGGAACGCCCCAGCAGCCTTTGCCTGGCGAGACGACTCATGTTGGACACGTCGGTGTAGTGGACGGGGAAACCAAACACCCTGGAAACACACGTGACAGTTCATTATGTTAGCTTGAATTGAATAAAATGTTTATGATGGAGAGATGAAACTATCTGGTCTGTAAGTTATTCAACAGCCTTTGACATAATCAGTGTAAATGTTCTAATTATGGCTCATATTGTATTTATCATAGCGTATTCACACACCTCACTGTTTGCACCACTGTTTGGATGCTAAAGTACATTTTGTTGCGTCAGTACTTGAACTTGTGCAATGAAAACAAAATGATATCTAATCTAATCTAATCTTATTAAAATATAACGTAAACAACTGTTAGTTGCAGCAGAGTATAAAATTACTTTGTACATCTCAAACAAGACAAACTTAGTTTAATTTTTAGAGTGTGTATTTTTTATTGGACTTAAAAAAATCTAGTGAAGTCAAATAGAGTTGTTAAAAAAAAACTTTGTTAAAAATCTTTTATAGGAAACTCTGTTTCCTATAAAAGACTACAATTTGTGTTCAGACTTAGCCATCAGTGAGTCAAGGATTACAAATTTAAAAATGTTATTTGCTTCATAATGGATGGATTTGTAAGAAGATTGAAGCAGCACACAGTAAAACACACTAAAAAACATAGTTAAATTATAACCAACTGTCTGCTGATCAATAAATATAAATGATTATATTGAGTTAATAAAGTACTAAAATGCCATGCTAACAAAGAAGCTGTGGTAGAAATACAGAAATAAAAACTACAAAAAAAAAAAAGTATGCAGAAAACACTCACAGACTCACATCCATCACATTTCTTTTAGAACTTGTTAATGAGCATTCAAAGTATAATTGGAGGAACAAACACAAGAGCAGAGACACACAACAAACAAACACACACAGCAGTACCTTTCCATCTCGGTACACCAGAGGATGTCCTCCTTGTTGTCCATGTAGACGGGGAAATGCTCGTCTTTCCCCTGCTTCACAGAGTTGGAGCGTGTTGTTATCGTACGCAACTTCTCAAACTGGAATAATCATTCGAAACCAAACACACACACACAAACACAGACAGATAGACAGACAGACACACGCACAAATCCTTTTTTAATCCTACAACTATCCTCATTTTAAACAGAAGCTTTCTATGATGCATAGTGATTTGTAGGAGCATAAAGTAAGTCATCATTAATATTTGATTTACTGAAGAAATTGCTTCTCCTCTTATTTGTAGAACTAAAGTGCACCATTAGAAGCATTAAAAATGCTGTGAAAATGGACATAATGGTAGCATATTGGAAATGGAAGAAATGCCTCTATTATTGTGTATGTTTATGCTAAAAGAAGAAAAACATACTGTTAACTTCCCATATTTCAACTATACATTCCTTATTTAACTTTCACTGTAGATGCTGCAGGTTCATCAGTCTGACACTGCTGATGCTGACTGTTGGCTCATTTGTTAAACTTTTAAAAAAGCCAGTTTTTGCTTTCTGTCCATCACACTGTAGAAAGTAAGTTAATACTTGCTAACTTCCAAGCTTATGTCCAACCCTCAATCTTGAGTCCCACTACCCAGAAGGTTAGATAACACGTGGTAATAAGAACAGACACACACATGCACACACTCACGGGGTGGATACCTTGGCTGTGCGTCCGTGCTCGAGGCACTCTTGTAGGTCCAGCTTGTCATTTGACATGGGAGTCAGAGGTCTGAAATCAGCCAACGGTGGAGAAAAAAAGTATTAGATGTGTAAGTGTGTCAGGGCTACAACCACTTTTTTTTCCAACTTGGATATTTCTGAAAATGTTGTATTCAAGTAAATGGAAAGAGGACTGATCATTAAAATGGTGTGTGTTTGTATCACCTGGACATGCCAGGCAGGTTTCCCCAGAAGTAGCGTGCACGGTGGGCAGCAGAGACCTCCTTGGCATCGATCATCACTGGGTTACACTGAGGAGGAACAGCAGGGGACTTCCTGTTTAACTTGATATAAACATCTTCTGTCTTACAAGAAGACTCATTATTCTGTAGGTCTGTATATTAGTATGTAGTATTTAAATAAACCCTCTTTACTCAAATGTATTATAGACCGGAGGGCCATACTTTTTTTGTCTCTCCTCTCTCCTGCTTCAGTTGCTGCTCAAAGGCTGAATGTGAGGGATTAACTGAAATAAACTGTATTTCTGCACGCGGTATTTTGCAATGCGACTGTATTGAGCTGGTGTGTTTAAGGTACCTCTAGAAAGCGGGAGATGTCCCGTTTGTCACTAACTCCCATAGCGACCACGTTCTCGAACAGCCAGAAGAACGGTCGCTCGTCGCCCGGCTTTGGTCGAGCCTCGTGCAACAGACGGTAAAACTCGAAAAACAATCGTCCAGTTCCCTCTGCAGGAGGACAGAGCACAAATGGACAATCATCAGTGCATCTAAGCAAGAAATAGATTTAAATAAATTTAAAATTGCAGTGGTCAAATTAAAAAAGTTCAAAATTGTAACTGCAGCATATTCAATTCGATTCTTCTCACCATAAAGGCCTTTTCTTGCAGGGTTGACTATGGAGAGGTCGTTGCAGGGGCTTCCGCCTATCACAAGGTCAAAGGGTCCCCACTCCTCGATCTAACAAGCAAATGCGCCATGAGTTAACATCAGCAACAGAAAAAAAAGTTAAGAGGCATTTATTCATACCTAATTGCATCCTGAACAAATCTTAGACACAAGTGGAGTGCAGCATATTCAGGTGTGAACATTCCCATATGATACAGATAATCATTTATTCTGCAGAGAGAAGAATCACTTACATGTTTGTGCGTTACGTTGCGTACATCACCCACATACATGATGCGGCCGTGGTGTCGGACCATGCCGACAGTGATGGAATCTTCACACACCTCCGACGCGACATACTTGTCAACCTGGATGCCAAGATCCTTGAGCACCAACAGACCTGAGAGCACACACACACACACACACACACAAACACACATTTCTCATTATAGCTATGCAGTAGTGGCGACCTCAAGGTTAGAGAAGTGGGCTTGTTCGATTTTCCACAGTGTAAACCTAAATGGGGAAAGGTAGAGAGCAGTGCTTGCTCTTTCCTCATTATCACTGCTTCGGTGTCTTTTTTTCAGGCACTTACCAACCAACAAACCCAGCGAAGCTGCTTAGTTACTAGCAAATAAGACTGTGGAAGTACTGGAAAGCCTTGAGGTGGCATTGTGGTGTGCTTGTGTGAGTGTGAGCACGGTGCTCCTAAAAAAAGCTGTAGCATGAGACTAGCCATGTTTACACAGGACCAGCCCTACTGAAGTTCCTTTCTTTGCATCTTCAAAACGTAAGTGGTGTAGTATGCATGCCAGGCCAGTAGTCGGCGGTATAAGTTTGTTATGACATACAGTCAGAGCTGTCGAAGTTGTTTACTTCCTATTGCTGCAAAGCCCCAAGCAGCCACAAATTAAAGAAATTCAGCCGTAGACTGACTCTTAAAATTATGATTTGTACATTTAAATTCACCTCAATGGACTGTCGTCATACTGACGTGCTTTAGGTGCACTGCGGAGTGTTTAATCAGAGTTTGAGAGAGGCTAGAGAGGAATGCTTTGCCTTTGGAGCACTGGTATTAGCGTCATCACTACATTTACAGGCACTCCACTTGCCAGTTTATACAGCTGGAAAGAAGGTTATCGTCTCAAAAGATTCCACTCTGGAACCCGGTTTCAAACATTTGCGATTTCAGGGGTGCCAGCAAACTGTTGTCATGTAAAAGGAAGGCCAAACCGCAACGAAAGTGTTTCACTTGATGTGAAAACTTGTGCAGAGTAAACTGCCTCTTCTTGGGATGCAACTCTGCTTCATCCGTTTTATTTCGTTCGTGGTTGCTCTCTCTATTAAGTCAAGTTTGCACCAAAGATTCACAACAAGATAAAACGTTTACAGGAAAAGTTGTGGTGAACCAAATTGTTCCATCTCAGCCCGACCAGGCCAGCTGACAGTGTCGCCTGCAGCCACTATAGTCAGCTGAGGCGAGTTTTAGATCATAAGGCATGTCACTCATGTCAGCTTGTACCAACATCACCTAACCCAGCGTAGAGCAGCCAGCAAAACTTGTTTTCTGAAATTACCATGATTGGCTGAAAAATACCTCATGTTTGTTCAGACCACCTGAATTACAATGTGCTGAAAGGTTACTATGGAATTTTAGTACAATAACACCAAAAATAAACTGCCTAATCCAACTTTAACTACCTCTGTTTGACATATTAGTATGCTATCTTTAGAACTTAGCAAACAAAGACGATGTGATGAGGCTGATGGGGATGTCATTAGTTTTGCTGTATGTGGTCAGAATCAGAAACCAAATTTTTAGACCAACTGAAGTGATGCTGAATTAAAAGCAAAGTATTTGTGCATATGTACCTGTGGCAATGCCATCAAACAGGGAGAGAACTCTGATTGGTTTCCTCTTCTCTGCTGCAACTGGGGGATACAACTTGGCTGGTTCCTACAGAGAGTAATGATAAGCGACACTGATGAGAATTTATCCTTAATTTTCAGATTTAAACACTTAAATGCATCACTAATAATCAAGTGATATGAACCATAATACTATTAAATGGTTGCTTTTACTTTTGGCACTTTAAGTATATCTAAATGCTAATAGTTTTGCACTTTTACTTAAGAGAGGTTTTTAATGTAGAAGAGTATTTTTATACCATAGTATTGCTTTTTTCCTGTTTATACCCATCACTGATACTCCCTTTCTCTTACTGTAATACCCTTAAATAAAGAAAAAAATTGCTTTAAATACAACATAAAAACCATCTCCTAAACATTTAAAAACTCTATTAATATAGGACACACTGTATACGTCGTGTTTCAGTAGGTTTCATAGTAGGGTTGATGTCTTTTAGATTGACTGGAAACATAGCTACTGCCAGACTTACGAACTCCTGTTCATGGTTGTTGGCAAAGAAGTGCTGTAGTCGGCAGGGCCAGTCGTCCCGTCGCCGCAGTAACCCATAGGTGCTCCGGGGGCCACACATGTAGCAGTTCCAGGGGTCTTCCTCAATGGCTGCTGCCGCTGAGCCAGCTCCAACCAACAGATCCACACACTCCACACAGAAACACCTGCACATACAAACACACACATTGCATTTGTTTTCTTTATGAGACTTTTCATGATGCTCTGCTTAATATTTGCTTAAATCAATGGTTTATGCAGCTTGGAGATAAAGTTTATTGTAATGACTCCAGTAGTGCATTGAATCAAGTAAGGTTGTGAAGTTTTTCAATTTTTTTGCGACTTAATATTTCTATTCTAATGTACTTTTTACTACATTTATTTGATAACTTTAAAATTATTATATTATTATTAAATTATTGACACAAGATATAATTCAATTAATAAAGTATGATTTAATATTAAAGGCTAGCTACCTAGCAAGTTACATAGTGATCAATATAATTTCCACTATTACCAGCCGCAGCATTAGTCATGCTTACACATTCATGTATCCAACATTAAATTTTCTAAAAATAAAGTACATGATTATGAAAAGGGCCTCAGTATATCTATTCATTCATTGTTGCCAAGAAAATGCTTTCAATATTGAACATGAAAGTATATCTAAATATCACTTGCACGTTTACTTGAGGGATTGTAATTTAATTCGGGTATTTCTTCAACCACGGCATGACTCCCAATATCTGCTGAGTTTAGCTGGTGCATGTTTTCAGTGAGGTCAGAGTCTACGAGCCAAAATAAACTGTATATTCACATAAATAAATGAGATCCACATGAGCTCGCTGACTCAGCTGCCCATAGAGAGAACCATGAATCATGTTTGACATTTATGGGTAAATTGTTTCAGTTGACGTGAAATTCAAAACCTTCTCCTGGCCACAAAGAGAAGCAACTGCTGCTAACTAATGCCAGAGCTCAAAAGTGTGTTCGGTGTCTTACTGACCTACAGCAGTTGTTGTTGCCACACATGAGCACTTCCCTGCCTCCACAGCAGATGGTGCAGTAGGACTGATAACCGTCGTCGTCGTACTGGTAGGCACACTCCAGGAAAGAGTTCTGCCAGGGAACACAGAGCAGAGTAAGGAGGAGGCATAAAGGGAGTGAGCGTTTCTTATCTGTTCCAGATCCTCAAATGTGAAAATCTGGGAATTTTCTCAATTTTACAACAATATGAACTGAATATATCTGAGTTTAGTCTGTTGGTCGAACATCAAACAATCAGAAGAGGTAACCTCATGCTCTGGGAAGTTTTGTTGGACATTTTTTATTATTCTTTCATATTTTATAGACAAAGCTAGTGATCTATTATCTAAAAAATAACAAGAAAAGGTCTTGTATTGGTACTTGTGTTTGCATTCAGTCCCACTCTGCCTGTGTGTATTATTATATCCAGGTCCATTCATTTATTGCTACTAGGGATGCACGTTGGATTTTTTGCCGATATCCGATATGCTGATATTCTACATTTCATTTGGCCAATAACCACTACCAATACTGATACATGTGTATAATTTTTCACCACACCTGGTTGCAGAGATTATAAAGTCTATTCTGTGGTGGAATTAACATACAGGATTATTACTGTCTAACCATGTTGGCCTGCTGGCAAATGCAGGCATAAAATACAAAGCTTAAAATTATGTAATATTTATTCCTTGTGCAAAAGGAG
>JAQLOL010000010.1:20743088-20757392 GCA_029783665.1 Naso thynnoides | reverse complement strand
CCCCCCCCCCCCCCCCCCCCCCCCTGGGCTCTCAATTTCTGGAGACAGAGACGTGTCTTGTTAACCCATTTGTTGACCCGCTTCCACGTTTTGTCTTGCATTTACAGATGTTGCTCTCCAACAAAATTGGGGCTGCAGAGGTTTGCTGAAAGATGCCATTTTAGCAAGAAAAGTAATCAAAAGAAACAGCGGCTGACTCACCGGTTTAACTTATTTTAGTGCTTTAGTTCACTGTAATTTAAAGCCATGAAGAATTTGTAACAATTGTCAGTGTTGCTTTGTACTGGTGCATAATGTTGTGTGCAGCACACACACACACACACACACGTGGGCTGATAATGCCAGGTTCATGCAGTTATTTTCCACTGTAAAAAGGAGGTGATTTTCAGAGGGGAAATTCCAATAAATTCTGAGACTGAAATCCCTTAACCATAAATGATTTGATTACTTCGGTTTTTGCTGATAGTTTTGTATATTCATGTATTTCCACTCAACTCCCCCACACCAATTTGGTTAACCTAATACAATGAATTCTGTGAAATCACGAGGGATTTCCTGGCAGTGAAAACAAAGGCTGAATTAATTTTTGTTGTAACATTTTTGTCCCATGGGAAAGCTATTATTTCAAACAGCTAGTAAAACAAGTGAGAGACATGGTCAAACAAGGCTGTTTCTAATGGGACTAGATGTAAAGTGTGTTATTATCACTATACTTCTTTGGTTTTCCCTTCTCTACTCTCTTTGTTTAATCACATTTGTCCTCCTCTCCTCTCCTCTCCACCATCACATATTTAACCTACTCCTTATACTGCAGGGAGGAAGACCTCATTTTCGTTAATTACTTCCAATTTGGCCTGTTACCAGGGGGAGTGAGAACACGTGTAGATAGAGTTTGTTTTGGCTGGGGTAGAATAATGGGTTTCTAACAGGTCTTTGGGGAGACGTGAAACCGCAGAGTGATGTAAAAAATGAGAATGTGGAGGATAAAAGCTTTCAGTAAAATCAGGTGAAATCTGTCAAACTAGACATTTCCGGAGATTGATGGACTGGACTCTATAGTGACACTGTCTGGCGAAGGGAAGTACTGCTAAATGATTTTTAACTGATCTCCACACTGCCCAACACCAGATAAGATAAGAACAATCTTTATTTGACAGTTTTTGTTTAATTTCCCTTTATTATATTAGGTATACTTTGAATGAGCTTTAATCACTGCTGAGATTTATCCCCATTTAACCCAATTATCCCTATCCAAATATCATCATGATTAAGGTGATATTTGTTGCACAGGAAACTAGATTAAAATACAGTTCAAATCACCAACAACAGGAAGTTTCTTTGTGGAAAACACTTCTGTCTTTCACAGGCTCAAAACCACAAACAGGAAAGAAAAGCAACTGATTTGCTTTTATTTACCATATGGTGATATTGCAGGTTTGGTAGCAATAGTCAGGGGTTCCCAAACTTTTCGGCTTAACCATCCCTGGAGATGACATATAACATTGCACAAGCACTGTTTGGCCCACGCAAACACAGACATTAACACAAAACAAAAGAACAACAGCCTGACAGCCATATTATTATTGTTTTATGGTAATTTAAGAAATAATATAACCAGAATACGAGTAATCTCTGTGTATAAACAGCATCACTGTGTGAACATACAGTATTTAATAAACAAGCGAGCAGGTGATGTCTGTGTGGATTTAAGGATTTTTTAAAACATTAATTTCATTTCTTGTAATCACCTGACGGCTGTAAATTGACCTGCTGCAACTGATACTGTTAATCGGTCATAATAACCTGGAGGTCATGGGTCAACAAAAATAAAGCAATAAAATGTTGGAAAATGTTTTATTTGCATGGTTTTATTTTAATTTCAACTCATATTTCTGTATATTTTTAATAAAATAATGGGTTAAAAATGCAATTTTAAATTTGTCCCCCCACTTCAGGAACCACTGACGTCTGTGAAAGATTTCCTTAAAATGCAAATGAAATGTTTTTACATCATTATAAAAGTACAGAAATCAACAGATTTGCTGAGTGTAACGTTACTAAGTTTTTCAACACCTATAAAATGTGTGCATAAAAATTCTATTCTAATCGAGAAATTTAATGAACATATCAGCATTTTAGCTTTTATCTTTCTGCCAAGACCCAATAAAAACTGGTCCAGGAACCATTTTGGATCCCGACCCTGAGTTTGGGAAACGTAGATTTAGAGAAAATTACACCTAAAATGTTGCATCAAAATATCAGCATGAACATCCTATAACCTCTGATGCACTGAAGATCTAATTACCCAAATCAAGGGAGAGAGAGTGAAAGAGAGAGCATCACAGAGAAAGGAAGTGACAGGTTGGCTGTTGCAACATGAGCTCTTTTAAAGCACATCCTCTGACACACAGAGGCCCCGCGTAAATACAGCACATACGCTGACTTACTGGCATACCAGTCATGATTCAACAGCTTAAGCTTGAGTGAAGTTGTCACATGCAGTGCAAAAAAAAGAAGAAGAAGAAGAAGAAGAAGAAGAAACTGCTGCTTCCCTCCCTCAAGAATTTTTTCTGCACGCTCTTTATCAATCAGCTGCTTCACATGTTGAATTAAGTTACTGGAAAGAGTTCTTTGCTCTGTGAGTGTGTGTGAGTGTGCGCAGAGCAGAGGCAGAGCGGCATGAAGTAAGTCAGCATCCAAACAAGTGCAGCAAACTTGTGCTCAGTGTCCTCAGCAGCAGGTGGTATGAATGATTCTCCTGCTGATTTGAATTGCTAAACAACCATTTGTTGTTTTTCTTTTCTTTTCTTTTTTTTTTTAAATAATTAAAACAATAGCTAATTCTCTCCCACGGACGACACCCACAGCCAGCATGCGACTCCCCATAAAGTCAGGGAGGTTTTGTGCATATTGGATCATTATCGCCCTTTTCTGCAAAGTTTGTGCATTGATTTTAATTAACGTCAGATGTCCATTACTGTAATGCATTCTGCAGGACTTGTACAAGACAACGTGGCACGGAAATACATGTGCCACACATGACAGGCTGAGAGGATGAAGACAGGAAGCAATGAAAGTGTGACAGGAGATAAATTATATTCATGACATTCTGGCTTTTGATCTCCACTTAGAGAACTAGTTTACATCCTGCTGCGGAAAATGACTCGTTGAATTCAGCATTATTTTAAAGAAGAGTCCACTTTTGCCTTAATTTTGCAAGCTCAGATTGAAAACTGGACTTTTAACGTGCCTTTGCATATGGCAATAATGTTTAAGTCTGGCTGAAGCGAATAAAAGTGATTGACAGGAGGAGAGAGAAGGATGGCAAATGCTTACAGCACAGAGTGAGAAATGCCTCCGTGTTTTTAAAGAGGGAGAGAGAGAGAGGTCGAATTTGCCTGCATGACTTGAGTTTCAACAAGTTTTCCAACCTGTTGAAACTCGTAGAGAAGGTCAAATTATCAGCGACGTCAGTAAGCTGGGTCAACATGGGTCAAACTCAGAGGGACAGCATGAAACCAGAGAGCGTTAACCGTGCGATGACAGGTTTACCAAACAGAGAAACGAAGGTTATACCATCATCATCTTCCGTAAGGTTTTTTTTTAAAAAAAAATGTATATATGTTTGCGCAACTTCAAAATCTACTCATCCAGAGCTGATTGATGACAGCTGATGGGTTGCGCATGACTGCATGCTGTATGTAAGAGCTAGCGTCGCATGCACACCACTCACACTCACGCACACACTGCCGTGTCAGCACCACCTTTTTGTGTATTTCCCCTCCACATATTCTTGGTTAATCTTTACTGTCAAGCTTCCTCTTTTGCAGGACCAGAACCAGCCACGCACATGCATCGCTTTAACACGCACATATTCATTTTCACACATAAACCCCTGCAAAATTCACAGTGCAAGTGAGGGGTGTTACTGCCATGCAACAGACTTTCAGCTATCTTCATCTGTAAATGCAAATGAATAAATAGTATTTCATACAGACGTGGGCTAATGTTTCCTCACAAAAAAAAAGGTCAACTGGAAAGTAATTAAGAAAGAAAATGTCTTACTTTTATCAGTGAGACGTGAAGATAATGAGTCAGTCGCCAAAGGGAGAAACTGCATTTTTTTTTTTTTTTAATGAGAATTTCATTTTAATTTACTGTCTTTCTGATGTTTAAAAGTGAGCAAGAGTGCTATTTAAAAGATTAGCATATCCTGTTTTGGAGTTTTAATGAGAGGAGAATCCAGTAGTTAATGGTTACAAAGGCAGACTTTCATGCTGGCATGAAAACAGTAAACTCTGGTGCCAACATGTTTCATAAGAAATCATAAAATCCATGACAGAGTTTTGTGGAACACAGAAAAACAGGTTTAGCACATCCAAGACAGCGAAAGTTTAGATTGTAAAGTGTTTGATGGTAAGAGAGATCAAAGCAGATGACTGGTGTACAAAAGGAGAAGATGTTAAAATGTCACTTTTTTATTACCGAAAACTTTCTAAGTCAGAGAATGAAAGGTCATGTTGACACTTTCTCTAACTAGTTAATTGCTGTGGTTTGAGCTGTCAGCTCGGCAACAAGCTACCACAACCTGTTAATACCTTAAACACACAAGTCCTGTGACTGCCTGCACCACAGACAGCCATTCAGAAATATCAACAAACTCAAATTCAATTTTTAACGCAAGTATCAGGCATGACATTGACATGCAGAGTGGCTTGCATTGCCGTGATCACATCACTGGAGTATGAGTCAGTTTCTTTTAGCTTGCCAAAGAGGCCTACAATGTAAGTCAACCTGATTGCAATTCTGAGTCAGCCAACGATTAGAATTTTTACAAGCGAAGTGTGACATGTTCTGCTCTGTTCAGCCAATGGAAATTTCCAAAGAAATGCAAGAAATTGTGACAGTTAGAATTTTAAAGGATTACAGAGAGTTAGAAGATACCCCTCTTAGTCTTAAGTCTCTTATGTCAAATGCAAGGTACCTTGTACAGTTAGCTTAACCAGAGACGGTTAATAGCAGAAAGCGAGATGTCTCAACGACTGCTCTCTTCCTGTATTGGTGTCACATGATTTTTTGCCACGGCCCCGCCCCTTTTGGAGACCAGAAGCAGTCTTGTGTCTCTTTATTCTAATGGGGGAAATGAACGTGATCACAGACTATGACCAATTCTCTCATCCCATCGTCACCCAGACACATATTGGACCCATTTTCCACAAAACAAGTATCTTCCGAACATTCTGACACAAAAATGGCATTTTTTAGACACACAAATCAGGTGAAAATTAACTTTGTTTGAGACTTGTCTCTGTCTCAGCAACACACTCTTGCAAGATTTGGGAAGCAGTGCTTCCCGCCTTGCTTAACAGCAAGCATAAGTGGTAATTTAAATGGTCTTATAGATGAAACCATGATTTTTTACATCAAACTATATCATGCGACGCAAAATCCATCTGCTTTAATCCATTCACACGAGTTTATAACACTTTCAGACAAGGCGTAGGGATGGTGGTTCCTAACCGTCTCCATGGGAGACCTGACTCTCCTCACTTAGGAGACAGGAAGTGCATGTACCATTTCAGACCATTAGCATAGACGGGTTCCTGTGCAACGTCATCACAGAGATGCGCGCGCAACTAGGGGGCAAACAGCAGCGACCTTCACTGCATTTTCAGTAGAGCCGGCGATATGACCAGGAGTTGCTGTGCTGCAAATTGCATGAATTGCAAAAAGGATGGCTGGAGGATGTTCAACATCCCGAGGGGATCACATCCTTTATTTCATCCCTTTATCTCTCGCACATAATTATATGCATCTAAGCGCTTGTATGAATGCAGATTTTCACACCCACTCATGGTCGTGGATAGCATATGGATCTGGTCATTTCTCACCATGACTGAGAACTAATTTGTTGATGTCATCAGCGCCGTCCAAGTTACCTAGACTTGCAATGTAATCTGTGCCTGCCATGTCATCTTTGTCTCACACTTTGTTAGCTTTCATACCTGTCCTGTACAGTATGTTTACAGTAGCAGTCAAATTTTATTCAAATGTGGCAGGTCGTAAAGTAGCCTTGTCATAAAAACGTTCACTCGGAGCTTCGTGACACACTTTACCATCATGCTCCTGACATTGTCAGATAAGGGGAGGGTAGACTTGGTAGACTCTTGATCCTTAACAAAATATTTATTTATATAGCAAACTTTATGGAGTCCTAAGACTGTAGTATTGTAAGCAAACGTTTTATATGATGTTATATTAATATGCAAATGAAAGAGACAAAAGAACAGATCCAGCGTTTTTTTTTTTTTATTTTTTTTTTTAATTGAATCAACAAAATACAGTGTGAAATCTATGTTTAATTACAGTGGTTGACTACAGTGTTGTGAAGCATTACTACGTGTGATGTTTGTATACAAGAGGCCGTCTATAGCGTAGAGTGAATTATCTTGCGTTAATATTTGACTATCGTTGGCTTAACTTAGCACCAAGACTGGAGAAAGGACAAACAGCTAGCTTGTCTGTTTAAAGATAACAAATCTGTATTTGCTTCTTTCATTATGAGGACTAACAGGAAACAGGAAATTTTGAAGGTGAAACTGGTTGTTTTTTGACAGAGCCACACTAACTGTTTCCCCTCGTTTACAGTCTTGTTTAAAGTCACCAAGCTAACTGATTTGCTAGCTTTAGCATTATATTTACCAAACTAAATCAAGGCTGGTGTCCGTCTTCTTTCAGCAAAATGAGCACATTTCCGAAATGCCAAAGTAATTCTTTAAAAATTCACCTATGTGATTGTTATCCTTTAGAATTAGTTGCACAATCTCTTACGAAAGCCAAAAGAAATGTGGGTTTCTCGCAATGCAGCTCAGCTCTGTTGACACCTTACTGAGGCCTCGGGCTTCGCAGCTACTTCAAGAACAGTCGCCCTCAGGTGCTGCTGCTGCTTGACCTTTGGGTGCCAAAATGGGTCGCTCAGGTATGTGGGCTTGCATTCTGCCTGCAGGTCAACCGAGGTACACGTTCAGGGCACGACAGACAGAGAGAGAGAGAGTAAAACAAATCATTCATTCTGGTTTGACAGCATAATATTCGGTCAAGGGCAGTTCTAAAGCTCAGTGACAGACAAGATAAAGGAGAGAAGGACTTGTTGCCAGTTCAAGAACCTGCATACCGAGCTGGTGACATCACACAAACACATGCAAGCTGCAGTCCAGGATTTTGATGTAAACAATTTTGTTCCATTGTTGATGGATAATGTAAACCAGCGTTATGCTCCCCTGCATCAAACCAATGAATCTCATCACAGGTTTACAATATTTATGGAGACTTCATCAGCAAAACAGTAACAAAAAACACAAGAATACCACATGCACACATAAAATAAAGGCAAGGAGCAAACATACAATAGCTGTTTGGGGCTTCGCATGCGCGTTTTTACGCTTTCAAAGGTGCCTTTGTGTTGTTGTGTTTGCAAAAACTGGGGCCAGTCTTGAACTTGCTGTCGTTGTTTTAGTGGCCGCCTTGCGTGTAGTTTCCCTGCCTTGAGCAAAGTGCAGGAGAAACATGCGTCTCGCGTGCACACAGGCAAAGGAGCACCACACCTCACACAATAACACAAACACCATTCTGCATTTTAGGTCACGAATCAGGACGTAAATTGAATGATTTGCACTGGAGTGAAAGACAAAAACTTACATTAACCTCACGGTGGTCATGTGAAGTCCGTGACCCCCGGAGTGTCCCTGCCTGCTGGTTAACAGAACGCTTGAGTATCCGAGAGCCGCGGATATGGAAACAACCATTGAGACTCTTTATCAGGAGTGTCTGCTTGTGTGTAGTAGCAATACTGGGAAAATTATCTTGCTATTTACAGTGGGGGTTCAGATAACAGCTATAATTGATAAGATACAGCAGTGACTGTACGCTTTAATAAAAAAGTTTATAACCCATAGACCATAAGGCTGGGCGATATGCAACCAAAACCTTTTCTTGATATTTTTTAGCTGAATGACGATACACAATATACAGGCTATCTCCTTTTTTTTTCTGTAAAGAAATAACAAAGAGAAAGTCATTTTTAAGCCATGTGTGCCAAATACCGACTGTCACACAGAGGCTTTTATTTATAGACAGCCACACCAAATCAACATGTACATGAGAAATAACACAAAAATAAACTACTAGTATACATTAATTAAAGATGCTCCTTAAATAAAATCAGTAAAATGAGAAAAATCCTTTTCCGCCTGACAAAATACACACAGCCGTGCAAGTAATGAAAATATAAATAGAATATCACTACAAAACGATATTGTCTCAACCTATATTTCTTTTGAAAATACATTGACATATCTTGAAAACATGATATATTGCCCAACGCTAATACACCAGAAGCTGTTTTTTTTTTTTGGGGGGCATTTTCACTATTGTAACTGTTGCATGAATATCTGGAGGAATTGGCAAATAGGAGGTTTGTTAATTAGCAAAGATACAAAGTTTTGTTTAACAAAAAAAAAAAAAAAGCTATTGTGTGAGCTTAAGTGAGCCAAATGCTAACGTTAAAGTGATCATTTCAGAGAAAGTTAGTCATCATTCTCACCTTAATGGAAATTTAAACGGCTGCAAGTTTAGAAAGAACTCTCAGGTTCTGCACCAACAAAGGCGACAAATATTTAGGCCTATATTTAAAATAAATTTGAACCTGAAAATGCCTGATTGGAAGAGGTGGCAGGTCTCACACAAGTTGCTGTTTTATTTATTCAGAGTTACATGAAGGGGAAATTAATAACATTTATCTAATTAGGAATTCCCTCTCTGGTGTGTGCTCGTCTTAAGGGCGGGAATAGAAAACTGGAAGACCCACAAAGAAACAGGAACAATAGTGTATGTATTTAATTATCAGGGTTTAGGATTCAAACTGGATCTGCAAAGCACAGGAACTCTTTATCTTTTGATATCACTGATGAGCAGGTTAAAACCATTAACCTGTTTTGATTATTCTTGCCTCGGGCGCCGCAGCTCATTATCAGGGCGTAAAGATCTGATAAAGAGAGAAAAAAAAAAGTCAGATTCCTCACTGTGATCACATTCTAGTTTGCAGTTTTTGATAGGAGCGGTCTTAACCTTTAGAACCAAACCACACAATAAGAAATAAAAGAATAATGCAACTTTTCTTATTATTTTAAAGAACTGTAGAAAGTCTTTTAGAAATCAGATATTCAGTATAAGTTGTTTAAGTCAAAACAACATAGTCTTGAAAATGACAAAGAAATATTATTGAAATGCCTGTATTGTTTATTGGAGCTTGGATGACACTAAAGTGATGATGACACACGCACACACACACACACACACACACACACACACACACACACACACACACACTGATGAAATGAGACGGGGAGCGGTATTGATGGTGTTAACAGTGCTAATGATTAGTGACAACATGAGGGAGGGACATCCTGTCTTAAATTATGCAAACCCCTCATAAAATGAGTTTAAAATTAAATGTAATAATTAATAGTAATAGTAATATTTGTAACTATACAGTGGTTTAGATGACAGTTTGCAGTTTGTTTAATGCACTCAGTCTCCTGTGTATGTAATCCCGTCTCTGACTCAACGTCTTACCCATTAGCTTACCAGCATTAATGATGCTGAACTAATCATGTGTCTCCTCTAAAAGACCAGCAGGTTTTTTATGTGTGTGTGTTGCTAACAGGCGAACAGAATTTATAGATTGGTAGTTAGAAAATGGAGAGCATGGTTGGATGTCAAGCTCAAAGGGTACGGTTACACTAGCTATGGCTAACAAGGCCACAAAGGCTGTAATGAGCAGGTGAGAAGGCCCGTAAAAGGCTGAGAACACAAAAGGTGACTAAAAGGGCCTCAGGGCAAACTTAACTACACCAGCACACACTTTTAACATGGGTTCCTTCTACAGAAACAAGGTTTGGAAACATAGGTGGATTTTTGGTGGTTCAAAGGCATCAAAAGACTAAAATATCTCACCTATACAAAAATATGTGCATTTTGTGTCAGTTTTTGCTCACTCTTTTTGTAAAATAATTACAAATATGTGCATGTGCAGTATGAGGACATTTCTGTGCCACTGCATCAACCTGGTTCGAGTTAACGATCAAGCTCTAAAAAGCAGCAGGATTTTTATGTCTCCAGTCTGCATGTGGCCAACAGTACATTCCTGCAGCTCTAAATTTAATATTAGTGTTATTTATGGACAATACTTAACTATTGTGGAGAGATGGCAGCAGATAATTATATTATTTCTAATAAGTCAAAAAAATTAACATGCTTGCTTATGGTTAGGGCAAAACAGCAGAAAAATCCCTACTGAAACAAAAGTGATATTGAAGATCTTTCTATTTAAAGCATTTCATAGACTCCATAATTGGCATGAAGCATATAAAACACAACATATTTAACTAAATAACTGAAGCAGTCAGCTAATTTCAACCATTTTAATTGAGTGGTTGAAATCAGTGTAAAACTTGCTACATTAAAATCAAACAGGTGCTTTGTTAGAATTAGCTCACATAAAAATTAAAACACAAAACAATTAAAATCATGGCATGAATTAACAGAGATGAAAGAATTATGTTTCTTTAAAATTAAATCAAAATGAGTGCACCAGCATCTACATGTGCACACACAACATCACGTGTCCTCAATGCGAACACATGGCCTTAGCTTTTATTGCTTTAAACCCCAAACTGAAATTAAAGCCGCATTAAGCAATTTTTAACATTAGGAGAGAAAAAGACTTTGACACTAAATCAGCTCCTACAGCTAACTTTTAAGCAAACAACTGACTACTTACACATTCAGCAGAAACAGAGGAGTCTGGACTTGCAGTCATCTTTTTGGTCACATGTCGAATGTAAATCCAATTCACCTCTGGTTTGGTCCACCAACTCCTGAGAAAAATATCTGGATGTCTTTGGATTGCTAAATGTTCGACGTTCTTCAGCCACTTCTCCTCTTCGCCATTTTGCACCAAACAGGAAGTGTATAATCGGCTTGTGTGAACTGGTTGTACACTTCCTTTTGTGAGAGCAGGCGCATTGGTTGGGTTTGATTTGGGCCGCTGAACCAAAACCATGACCTCGATGCGGCTGCAGACTACAGTGCTGTTTCACATTACAGAGAGTTTAGAGTCTGTCAAGGAAATTGCTTAATGCAGCTTTAAAGTTGTACTGAAAGAGTTTACCTTGTACATGAGACATTTAAAGGCACAGACTACCTTTAAAAGTAGTGAGAATTAAGTTTAAAGTCATACACAAGCAAAAAAAAGTACCTCCAACATGTAAACTGTTAGTTTATGTTGTCTTGTCAACTCCTCGCTGACCTGCACTTCCTCTTCTCTCAGCGTCTAACCCTGATCTTGAATGACAGAGTGGAAAGTACCCGACTTTACTGACTCTAACCTAAGTTGTGAGCACAATATAACTATCCAACCGAGGCAGTATTTAGGTTGGATGAAACTTTGATGATACTCGAGGGGAGACTGAAGAAAGGACAGGATGCAGCAAACAATAAAACAATAGTACGCCAAAAAAGATAATAAAATAAGCAGTCACACCAAGCTAATACAGCAAATAAAATGCAGGATAGGCAGAGATTTATTGTGGCTGTTTCAGGTATCAAATGGATGCAGCACATATGTGCAGAAAAATGTGCACAGCAGGCACTTTTTTTGTTTTAGTTATTATTAACAGATCACATCACAGTAGCAGTGAATCTCATCCAGATTGTGTTTTGGACATGACAGGATTTGGACAACTGCCCATACTGAAGATGTCTGAGCTTTAGCAGTGGCCTGCTTTACATCAATGTCAGTCAGAAAAAACATAACAACCTCTGAAGGAACAGCAATGCTAACTTCTGCAACATATTTCAGAGGGGTCCTGATCTTCTGGCTCAATGTTTTTCATCTGTTTTAAATTTCTTATCCTGTGTTGTTTCAGTTTTGCTAGCTAACACTTGTTATGACTAGAGATAGCTACCCTGGTTACACTGGCCAAAGTAGCTTTCCCTAGTTGTAAGACTTACTTTTTTAAGCTGTCAAACTAAGCTACCTCTCAAAAATAAACTAAGACAAATGAAGTTTACCAAGGTATGGTAATCTTTAAAGGACCACCTGAATCTTCCTCTCACTGCACGTCTGAAAACATCAAAGTTACCTTTCTGTTCACACAGCATCTCTCTGTGTGTTTGTGCTGGTTTGCAATTATTTACAGTGTATTTTGCAGGTCAAACTTAAAGGACCATACCAGTGTTACTACATGTCGTTTTCCTTTGTCAACATCAGTCACATTAGGTTACATAAACCCCATGCACATTTACGAAACCGCTTTATCTAAGAGATATCGTGTTTGTTTACATTTTGTCCATTGTCAATAAACGTTACAGAAAATATCTGAACACGTGTGACAACATAAGTTAAAAAGAACGTCTGTGTCAAAGTCCACTTCATGCTAATATTCGAGCTAGGAAGGCAGCACTTGTAAGGAACTATTTTTCCAGGCGTTAAAACTTTCGTCTCCTCTCTCGCTCACTCTCTCAGCAATTTTTGATCAAACAAACGCAGATGTTCTCTTTATAAGGGTGAATTACCTATGTTACAAACTTTTACATACTCTTGGTTATATTCTAAGGTATATTTAATATTTTATATGTTTTAATCTTAAATTCTGAGTGATTGCTGCTGTTACAAATGAATTTCCCAATTTGGGATCAATTAAAGTACATCTAAGTCGAGGTCTATAATGTTTCTATACCCAGTTTCAGCTTGAATGGGGTATGAAAATGCAGTCTGAGATCTACTAAAGTATACACATGGTCAAATTTTAACATTTGTAAAAGATAGGGGCAATCTCTGCTAATGGTAAGAAGTCAAAAATAGACTGGTACGGCTCTTAAAGACTTATAGAGGGAACTGGAACAGATGTAGCAAGTTTATGCACTAAAATCATCTCACCTCAACCAACCTCAGTTGAATAAAATTTTGTGCAGCCTAATAAAACAGTGCTGCATCTTCCTACTATACTTTTGTAGTAGATTTCTTAGTTACATATTTGTGGATAACCAAATTAAGCAGATTTTTTTAACTGATGTTTTTACAGTGCTTGCAGTAATGAGACTTCCTCAAACAGCTGAAAGTTAATCTGCATGGTTTGTTGCACCTTGAGAACATAAACAAGCTCACTGACACAAGACCTCAACCCAAGCTTGCTTATTTAATGTGTTACTTATGACATAAAGGTTTGTTCATATTTTATCTACAGCCGCAAGTTATGGCACAATCCCAAATTTTCTGTGGTCTTTGTGGTTTTCAGTGCAAATCAGAAACACCAAAAGAAACTGTACTAAGCTGTATACACGGCAAGATCAAATGATTATCAAGTCATGCTAAGTCCATGCAAGACCTTAGGTTTCACATGATGGTTTCGGTAATTATAGTTTAGCCTTACTCTGGATACAATCTGGCTGGGCATGAAAGTTTCACTATTTATATCAGTTGACATCACATCTGGCTGTGGCTGTGAAGGAATTTTCATGTGTCCCTGTAGTCCTACTGTACTTCACTACTCCAGAACGTGTCAGCAAAAGCCACAAGCTTTGTGAGTGAGCAGAAAGGAAAGTAAACAGCAGCCAAAATAACACAAGAAACATGGAGAGTGAAAGGAATAAAGAAAAGATGGATACTGGTAGTTAAGGACCACTTAGCACACTATTGTTAAACGGATGGACTGTATTTATTCAGCATTTTTCTGGCCGTACAAACCACTCAAAGCTCCTTATATCACAAGTCAGTCAACATTCACTCATTCATAGACTGGTGGCAGAGGCTACCATGCAAGGTGCCACCTGCTCAAATGGAGCAATAGTCATTCACAAACTTACTGTCTGTGGTTCAGGATCTCACAAAGGCCACTCCAACATGCAGACTGGAGTAGGTGAGTATCAAACCACCGACCTTCTGATAAGTGGACAACTAGCTCACTTATCCATGAAAATGTCATCCTTACTGCGACAATATGCGTTGTCAGAGTAGTGTCTTTTTTTAAATGTGTGTTGATTCCTTAGTTGTAATGGAGGTGAATGTGTGAGCAAAGGAGACAAAGGAGACAAAGTGAGGCTCATCCCTCCCTGCTTTCTATGGTTAGTGCCACTGACAGCTCCACCCTGAGTTCCACACAAAGGCTTTATTCCTTGACACACTACACTGTATGGTGTGTGTGTGTGTGTGTGTGTGTGTGTGTGTGTGTGTGTGTGTGTGTG
>JAQLOL010000010.1:20699753-20715396 GCA_029783665.1 Naso thynnoides | reverse complement strand
GAGTAAAAGCAATGACTCGACTAAACTTGCTTGATTCTCATCACAGTAACTTGGGGCTTGCTTGTGACTTGCATGTATGTGACTTACTCCCACCTCTGGGTATAGGTAATCCACCCTTCTAAAGAGAAAGTTGCGTTTATTTGGTCAAAAATCGCTAAATAAGAGAGAGATGGGAGCTGGGAGCCATGGAGACAAAGTTATTACGCCTGGAAAAATAGTTCCTTACAAGTGCTGCCTTCCTGGCTTGAATATTAGCATGAAGAAGAATTTTGACACAGATGTTTTTTGTTTGTTTTTTACTAATATTATCAGACATTTTTAGCTACTTTATGTAATGTTTATTGTACCTATGTGGCCAATGTTGACAGAGGACAATGACATATAGTAACACTGGCATGGTCCTTTAAGGCACAGCTACTTTTGATTTAGTACACTATCTGAATACTTGTTCCACCTTAGTCTTTTAATAGTTTTACACCTAACTCTTAACAATGCTGGCTTTAATAATAAAGAGAACACCATCAAAAGGCCAAAAATTCAGCGGGACTTAATCTGGCCAAGTTTCTGTGCTTTCATTATCAATTATCCATGGATAAGAGTTACACATGGCCATGCAAAATAGATTATAAGTTTATTTCAGTTCTTACCAACCTTTGCGTAATAAATGTCTTCGGGAATGGTTTCAGACTTCAGGCTCTAAAGCTCTACAATGTGTTAATTCAGAAATATTGCAATCAATGCAAAACAACCCATGTTAGTGCAAATGTTGAAGGTTGATGCAAGTGGAGAGATTGAAAAGACGACAGTGAAACAGTTAGTCAGAAAAACATAACTGAAGAGATGAACTTACCTCTGTCCTTCCCGTTCAGCAGTCTCTCCTCTTCCTCACGAACATCGTCTGGTCACAAAAGAGGATAAAAAGTCAACACATGAACTTCTTTTTTTGATCAGAATTTCCTAATTTTCTGAGGATTTTTCATTAGGTTTCTAGAGAAAACATAAAGAATTAACCTTCTTGTATTTCTGATTTTTATTGTACCCTAAACTTGCAGATAGAGAAAAATCACATAAAACACTGGCCTAAATTTGTGAGAAGTGGATGTTTGTGTTTACCAGAGTGGAGCTCTTTGACCAGTGAGGACACAGTATTGGTGATGGAGTCGGCTGCTACCAGCAAGTCATTCCTCAGGTTTCTTCGCGGGCCTGAGAAGGTGAGACATGAGAAAAAAACAAATCAATGATCTTCAAATTTTGCACATTACAGCAGCAAGATTGGATTTATGTTAGATTTACACTAATTGGACAGTTCTGTGGTGACTAATGACCCTAAAACATTAACATTATGATACACTATCATTAGTATAAGGAGATTTAAATGACACTTTTATACTGTCTCACTGTGAGATCAATTACAACGAAATCATTAAACATCCTACTGTGCTTATGACATGATGTGAATTTAAAATAAGCAATTAAACTGACAAAGCAAATTTAAATCGCTTTAAAGTAAAAGGACACTCAGAGAGCTCAGACCTCTTCCAAGGCAGACAGTCCACTTTTCTGTGATATGCAAGTCTGCATGAGCAACTACTATGTCTGGATACATTTCCAAAAGTATTAGAATCATATCAAACCAAGGCTGTTTCTCGCTTAAGTCAGCATTACCTCTCAATTTGAGTGTACTGATTTGACTTAACTGAGTTTGACTTCCAGCAATGTTGGAATGTTTAGTGTTCTTGTTAACAGAGTATTTTACTGTGTCACAGCATTTCCATAACAAATGTGATGAGCTATTTGCTCCTGTCAAGTTGTTCATATTACAGGCTGATACAGTGCAACATGATCCACTAATAAGGTGAGACTTGTCTGAAAAACTGTCTGGAAACTAATGTGAAGGACATTTTGCTTGTAGCTGAGCAAAGATTCAATACAAACATTTGAATCAAACCAGGAATTACAGCACAATAATGGTTTCAAATATTATAATTAAAATACCAATATTTTGATAAAATATCTCTTCAAACCTGAGACATAAGGCTTGATTTAAAACTACTTTCAGATGTCCAATACTTGTTTATACATATGAAAGCTAAAAAAGGTCAGGATTGAATCTTCCGTGTGTCTCAAAGAAATGGAAAAGGGACCTGTGGTGGAATTGTCCCTGTGAAGAAATGACTAATCAATATATTTTATCTTAAAACAATAACTGAACCGACGCCCTAAGATTCGGAATTTCAGAATTACCTTGCGCAAATGCTTCCTGTACGTCACCACCCACCCCAGCGAGTGAATCCTGAGGTGGGTACATGTGACCCTGGGGAGATACAGCACCTACAGAGCGGACGGTTGATGGGCTTGGTCGAGCAGGAGAGGTGTGAGAAGAGCCAGCTGCCTGCGCCTACAGACAGATTTAGAAGAATTGTTACACATATCATCATCGCAAGTTAGAATCATCTAATGTCATTTCTGTTCCAGCTGAGATCATCTCTACAATGCAGTAAAAGCTGCAGTTACTGCTGGAAAAACCAAAGCCATTATTTAGGTCGTAATTGGAAAATTGAGTTGGTTTCCTAATTGCCTGTAAAGTTGACTTATTTTACTATTTTGAGTTTCTGCATGACATTAGGGCAGAGTCCTACATTTACACCACTGTGAGTCCAACATATGGGGGATAAACTTACTGCCTGTCGCTGTTCCTCATCCTACAGGGCCACAACATGGGCAGTCGGAAACAAATGGGGAGGAAAAGGGTGGAAAAGAAGATGTCAGACACAGTCCGAGCAAGAAAAGGTCAAATTAGGAGGAAACAACAGAGGGAAAATTGAAGCTTGTTACTGCAAGGGAAGACAAAGGGAGGTGTGAAGAAAAGGAGAAACTTTGCCCTCTAGTGTGACAATACATCATGCTGAAAACAACAGGCAGTCTGTGTGTGTGTGTGTGTGTGTGTGTGTGTGTGTGTGTGTGCGGGTGTGTGTGTGAGTGTGCGGGTGTGTGTGTGTGTGTGTGTGTGTGTGTGTGTGTGCGCGTGTGTGTGTGTGCGTGTGTGTGCGCAACCTTTAGCAGCTTCATCAGTCCCTCCAGCTGTACCATCAGCTCCCTCCTGCTCTCCTGCAGAGACGACATCCTCTGCTCCAGCTCATCTTTCCTTTGTCTGCAACACAAACCAACTTTCCATTACTGTCACACAACAGAGTGTCAGGAGGCAGCAAATAAAGAACCCAAGGACTCACAGAAGGCTGGAGACTCTAAACTGTGAGTTTTGTGACCCACTGCCCTTCTGGCGGTAAGCCACATAAACAGTATTCATCTCAATAAGCCAGATAAAAAATCTGAAAATCAGAGTGTGCAATCCATCTCTGCAAAGCAAAAATATAAAGTTACCTTGAGCAAAAGCTAACACACTCCAGTCTATCTGATGAGGTTGACTGGTTGATTAAAAATTGAAGACACAGTTGGTAAACTGCCAACTTCTCTCTCTTAACATGTCTCATCTTCGACGTGGTTTCGTGTCACACTAGAAACATTTCCTAAAAAAAGCTTTTTACCCGTTTACTTGCTCAGATATTTTTGTTTTGGTCTTTTTTATGTAAGTGCTGTAACCATGGATTAGTAAGGTACATAGTGAAATGGTTTCTTTTGTTGTTTGTTTAGCGATGTGATGTGATGTGAATGGCAGTCTACACCAGGTAAAAACTGACTGCCTTTCTATGCCGTTTCTGTCTGACTTCCTACCCGGCTCAATCTGCCCTGTGCAGCTTGAAATAGACTAAAACGTGACACAGTCAGGCTTGGTGGAATCTGCAAGTAAAAAACTAATGGTACTGAAGCAGATTTTTAGGCACATGATCACCCTTGAAAGACTCCCAGGGGATCACTGCTCCCAAACGACAGAATCCAGGTAAATGCACATCATACTGTACAGCAGAGCAATCATATGGAAAAACATGGACAGCTGGAAGTCATAGGCGAAGGAACACAAGATCAGAAATCCTAGGGGAAATTTTTTGTTTCATAGTTGGAGATATCTCAGAGGAGATAGGATTTGAAAGAGTTACCTAATGGGGATAGAGAGTGTCATAAGCATCTGAGACAGACCACAACACCTTAAAACAAAACTTTTAAACCTTGAAAACACAATCAAGTCTGATGTATGATTCCTCAGATATCAGTAGCAGAACACGTTAGTCATGCAGGATTGCAGAGCCTGTATCTGTAACTAACATCATAAAACAGAGTGACAAACACATAGAGGAGTTTACAGTCTTTTTTCTTAACAGAATGTGGCTTGGAAGGGACAATAAAGCAGCTCTTCTCTTACTGGTTGGCTACTCCTTTATATGGTTGGATAAATAAGTGAATAAGTGAGTGAAGCAGCCTCCAGACTCCAGATTGAATCACTATGATCCCAAAGTTAAGTTTAACAGTAAGACTGGCAGAAAAACAACAATTTCATCTGTAACATTTAACATACTTCAAATGAAGGTATCTAGTTCTGAAGGCACCAATATCTAGTTACCTGTCTGTACACACAGTTACTGTAGAGGCTGGAAACCTCATATTAATAACATCACATCTTTATATCAGTAATAACATGTAAGGCAGTGAAATGACTACTAGGTGCAAGCGGTCACGCTGTCGGACCACTCCAGAGAGCAATATTACTGAAAATGACAGTGATTAACACATCAGATGAATAGTTAGGGTATCTGCCGTTGAAATGTAAAAAAAAGGAAGCAAGAGTTGGTAATTTAAGGGTCATAATTAATGTGCACTTAGCAAGGTACCATCAAACAGAGCATGTTTATATTACCTGGAATTATGGGTATTAGCTAATGTGTGCCATTAAGTTTTCACTTGAGCATATATTTTAGCCACAACTCAGATAACACAAGAGCTGTGATGTTTCATTCATCACAGTTCAATCAAAATATAGTGTATTCAACACTGTTTACAGGGAACTTAAAGATATATGTAAATATTTTAACAATCTAAGGCCAGTAGGGGAAGACTGTGACAACTTTTGAATTTGGCACCCTCAAGTGGCTCTACTCAAAAAGACACTGCCAGCAATGAGTACCGTTTAAGTTTAAAAAGACCGTATCAGCGTTACTGCATGTCATTGTCCTCTGTCAATATCAGCCATGAAGGTTATGTAAACCTGAAATGTTTTTCCCTAAATAGCTTTATTTATAAGATATCGTGTTCGTTTACATTTTGTCCATACTCATTAAACGAAACAGAAAGTACCTGAAAATGTGCGACAACTAGGGTTGGGCGATTGGATGAAAATATCGACCATCAGCGGTTGGCTCCACCCATTAACGGTTGGTTTGTTGGAGCCAATTATATTTTGGTCTATTTTCGACATTTTATTTTGCTAAATAAATGGGCCGCCTCCTTGAAAATTTCCACCAAAAAATAATCTGCAAGCACCAAAAATAGGAACAGGAAGAGTCTGTGGTTTTCTAACCATGATCTGAGAAGAGTCAAGGAGAAGCAGAACTGACCAGCGCAAAGAGCGGAGCTCTGTGTGCAAGTTGACGAGCAGCGAAGAGTTGAGAATAATCATAATACACTAAAAAAAAAAGTGACATGCAGCATTTTGTGTCCATATTTTTCAGTCACAAATCAGCTTCAGCCCAGCAAGTTGAAGAGTGCAGGGATGCACAGGGACATGATTTAACACTCTCTAAGTAAATCTCCCAGTGTATTACCAGCAGTGGCTTTCCCGTTGCATGTGCTGGCCCACACCTGCATGAATAAATAAGAAATCACCGGTTGATGGGCTGATGGTGGCGAGTTGGAAAATTTTAACATATCACCCAACCCTGGTGATAACATTGGTTAGAAAGAAAGTATGTGTCAAAATCCTTCTTCACGCTAATATTTGAGTGAGAGGGCAGCACTTGAAAGGAACTTTCTCCAGACGTAATAACTTTTGGTCTCAGCAGTTCTCAGCTGCCCCCTCTCTCTCTCTTGTCCAATGATTTCTGACCAAATAAGTGCAGATGTTCTCTTTGGAGGGTCATTGACCTATGTTAGCAACTTTCATGTGTCTTTAAGTGCTTCTATACCCTGTGTGAACATGAATGGCAGTGAATGGGGTTTAAAAATGCAGTCTGAGATCTTCTAACGTGTAGACATGGTCGAATTTGAAGAACATTTGTGAAAGACAAGAGCGATATCTGCTAATGGTGAGAGACCAAAAATAGATTGGTAGTCCTGTAAGTGCTACAATCCCACAGAAATGCATACACAGTGGATTTAAAGCTGCTTTTTTGTCCCATTGTAAACCTCAAATATCCCTATTAATGCAGCTCTCTGTTTGGCATAATATTTCTATCAAGTCTCCCTCCTCTTCCTTGGAGTATTTGTTTTTAACGAAAAAAGCATAAACATGTTGGAAGTGATTTTTTATATTGGCTTTTCGCTAAATCCACCATCTGTCACTACCATCTGCCATAAAGAACTCTCCCTCTGTGCTGTAAAGCCACACGGCAGATTTCCCGCCAAATCTATTGCTGGTGGTACACAATGCAGAAAATGATGTGCAAGTGCTGACAGACTTTCATTGTTTTTTAAAAATTATGTTTGAACATGACTTTGGTGGGCATAACTCATATGTTATAGTCAAAACAAAGACAAAAGCACATCATCATTATTGTATATATGTGCAGCAGGAGATCAGATGACTAAGTTCCAAGGCAGTCAGTCCGTGCGGTGGAGTCTTTGTTTACTGTACCTAAGCAGACGAAGCTCTGCCAGCAGAGTTGGGTTGGTGCTGCCCTTCTCCGGACTGGTCTGGCACGCTGCGTCATGCTCTGCACGAAGACGTTTGATCTCCGCCAAGATCTCTCTGGGAAATGAAAAACATACTTGTCAGCTGAGGCTGAGAGAGCATTACATGACTGAACAGACTGCGAAAACAGACAACAACACAGACATGCTTCTGCAGGCTTTTGAAGATTTTGTAAATCTGACAAAACAGTTGCATTTGGGAAGCACAAACACACACACATATGCAAATATACCTGCTTTAAACATTAAGCACATGCAGTAGAAAAGCACAGAAAATTATACACATCTTACTTTTATTGTGAAGGGACACCTTTCTTTCAAAAAGTACACACATATCTTTGCTTTGCAGTAATAAATCAGAAAACAGCTGACGTTTTGCACATTGAAAGTACATTCATTATTTGTGCACATCATTTATTTTGCCTTTAGTTACTGTAATTGTTTTTTTTTCTTTATATTCTAGTAGTTTCTTCATTTATGTAAAGTGTACCTCTATATTTATTTTTTTAAAGTAAGTTTTATCTAAATGTGGGGTTAAACTGGGCAGACACCAGTGCAGCAACCAGACAGGAACACTTGAAATGCAGCTGTGGCATCTGTGGCTGCACATCGACATGCAGTCAACGAAACCAGGTGACAAATTTACAAGAGCTGGAGACAAAATACAAGGAAATTAATTGAAATTAATTACTGAATCCACTATTCACACATATGTACCTGTTTTTGCACTCCAGCTGAGCGATGAGCTCCCTCTTCTGTTTGTTTACGTCAAAGTTGATGCTGCGGTTTGGTATTACCTGACAGACACACAAACAATTACTGGAGCTGACAGAGGTTTGATGGATAATTTATCATCTGACAGATTAAACACGATCTCAGTTAAGAGACGTGGCTTTAAGAACAACAAACATGAATTTGCAATAGCTGCAGAAGCTAATGCCTCCAACAAGAGTCTACAGTTGGTTGATGAGTTATAGAGGGGGCCAGGGCTACAGCGTAGGGCCAGGGCAATCCATGACCAATGAAAGTGTGTGCACGTGTGTATTTTTCTACAAAGTTTGCCCATGTTACATGAATCCATTCAGAAATTATGCACATTTTGTTACAAGTCACTCCCACTGCCACGCCCCCTTTTTGGCAGTTGCCTCACACAGGCCCCTATACATGATCAACAGTAAATCCGCTTTGCGTTGGCCATCCTATTATTTTCCTTTGGAGAGAGCAGCAGCGTCTGACTAAGCTGCGCCGCTAACCTTGGTGTGGCGCACTGCTTGGTTTTTTCCCTGACCACTTTCCCCTAGTTTGCTGCTGACCTTACAAAGCGCAACCAATGAGATACCAGCTGTATGTGGCCAGAGGCAATCTGGAAGTGATATACGCAAGCAGAGGAGGGTGAGAATGACGGAAGAAAAAATCCACAGCCCTCTGACCAAGCTGAACTCTCCTTTTTCGTAACAATGAAACAATGTTTCATGCACCAAAACTCTTTTTGTTTTCTTTCTGTTGCTGTATAATTACAATGGCAAGAGCAAAAGCATGCTTTTGAGACTAAATTAAATATACAGTGAACAAATTCTTTGCTCTCCTCTTCTTTTTCTTCTTCTTTCCTGGGTACAGCCGGTGTTACTGTTGCCTCTGTGTCCTACCTGGTGGTGAGCGAAGTTTAAAGTTCCTATCATGTGAAGGCCGCTTTGATCAGCTGTCCTTTGGCTCATGACCAACCTTTTCACTAAATCTTGTGCAGGTCTGTGAGTCCATTTGGAAGTTATGCACCTTTTTGCAACAGACCACTCCCACTGGCACCCCCCCTTTAGACTAACTGGCATTGAACACTATCACACACAAACACACACGAACACACACTTGACTTCATGCCAAATTGTAGCCGCCTAAGAATGGGAATTTTTGTGGACCGACCAACCAACTGACCAACCAACTGACCAACAGAGTAACCTACTGAGCTGCTGGTCACAGCTAAACAAAAAAACATCCCCAACTGTTCATTCTGGCTCTGCTGTTTCTGTCACACAGAAGTACCTGATTGCATAGTTTTGTGCTTGTGGTTCACTGTGTGAAAGAAAAATAATGTTATCGACTCACTCCTGTGCCATCAGTCTCTGCCAGTCTGGAGGTGTAGCGGGCGATCAGTTGGTGCTCCTCATCTTGTCTGCTGGGGCTGTCCACACTAGAGACACACAAGCAGATCAAAGACATTAGCTACTTACTGACAGCAACATAAAATAACAATAATTTAAACCTCCAGTACCTGCTGTGGCTTCTTTAACCACTTCCCCCCCCGTTCTTAATATCCTGTTATATATTTTTCTCAAAATGTAAAATATTCACATACAGAATACATAAATGTCTCAAATGTTACGTTTGAGTGACCACAGGTAACATATTAGAGCTTAATGCTAACTGACCACATTTTAAAATGTATTTGACTCTCTGACAGAAACAACACAATAACAACAATATACACAGCCTATTACAGTAGAAAATATTGCCACTCTGCATTCAGCAGTAAAAGAACTTGCCAACCTCACATCAACCACTGCAACACCGGTAAAGCAACTAATAAGTGGAATATGGTTTGCTTCACAGGGAAAGTAGATGTTCAGCAGACCTGCTGCCAGTTTCCAGCATTGTGCAAAACATCTGTGCAATATGAAACTACTTTCACCAGCGTATCTACCTCCACAGAGAAACAAATGACACTAAAATACAATCAAAGGAGGAAACATTTAAATTCTGACACAAACCATGTAAGGCTATAGTGTCAGTCATCAATCATTACTCAGTAAGACTCTGCTTTACACTCAGGCTTTACAATATTGAAAAACTTCTATCCAGTGACTACATGAGGCTAAAAGGATGCTGGACACATCCATGATGTTGGATAATCGTTGGGATGTTCTGTGTTTTAACTGTAACCCATCAACAGCTATCGACAGTGCTTTGGCCCGAGGCTTGATTGTGGATGGTAGTTTTTAAGTCACTGCCCGGATGGCGACACAGTTGACAACACAACCTGAGTTCAGTTTATCGTACATATTTTGTTGCCCTAAACGTAATGATGGGAAAGTACAAGATTAAAATTAAATACAGTCTGACTAAGTGATGGAATGACTCCATTATTGTATCCCGCTGTCCTCTCCTGATTCCGTTATATAAGTACCCCCTGATGTGTCCCCTCTCTCACCGTGGACTGCTTTGGAGGCGATTTACGTACGCAGCGATCAGAGCGTGTTCCTCATTCATACGCTGAGCAGCTTGCAAGCTGAATGAGAGAAAAGACAGACATCAGAAAAACATCTGTGCTGGGAATTTGCATGACTTGGACTAAATCTTACAGTCATTAACTATATATCAAGTCATTTTATATATTTGCAAACAACTAAATGCTGTTCCTAATATGTTTTCATTAAGCTTTTTGCAGATCTCAGTACGCTGTATTGCCGTTTTAATTGTTAAAAAAAACCCCACACACATCAGAAGACAATGTCAGGAATAAATGTGCCATCAATTTAATTGTTTTGCTTTGGGCTGCAACTGACAAATATTGTCAATATTGTTTAAAAGGGATACATAAGAAGCCGTATCATCATCAGTAATCGAGAACAGAATATCTTTGCTCATGCGAAAGAAAACATGATTCATGGACACAGAACCACACTTGTGCAAAAAAGATCTGGGCTCACGCAAATGAGATCCAAGCGCTCAGAGCCATACTCGCTCGATCACAAAAGTGATTCATGAGCACAGAATATTACTTGCACGTGCAATAAAGATACGCGTGGACCCAGCCACCCAAGTATCCCAAAATAACTGGCTACCCTACCGTCTTTTTTGATTGGTCGTTGTCTTTGTGTCTGTGCAAGGGCCGAAGGAGCTGCCTGATAGCATACTATCAGCATACTTTTCACTAGCTAATAATCAATATATCTGTCAGAAAAAATCTGTTATAGCATAGCATGTTTTTCAGTTATTCATATACTGCTGTTATTATGGACTGTTCAGATGTTTTGATAAATATTTAGCCACTTTTATGCTTGTCGAACCTCTTTTGACTCGAATCAACTTGGAAAAAAAAGCCACACTACAACAGGCAACCACACTCTGCTGTCTGTTTGTTTTCATCCTTACTGATACACTTTTCAAGTGTTCCATAAATTTTCCAGAGAAACATATAGGCTAATGCAAATAATCACATTGAAAAATGATTATGTTCTAACTCATACAGAGGCATGAAACAAACAGAGCCAAAGAAAAACAAAAAGAAAATAAACAAAGTAAAGCCTAAAAATCTGCTTAATTTATCGTTATTAGACACAATTTTCCCACAAATTTTAGATGTCTTTAAATATTTATTGTTTGTTGTTATCGTCGAGGATTGGCAAATATCAGCTTGAATGAGATGGCTCGTACGTGTGCTGTACAGGGTTGCAACGATAAGCATAAGACAGGGAAGATGAAAACGGCTTTCAACAGGCCGCAAGGAACGATCAAGAAGATGTTCGTTTGCGCAGGGCACTTTGCACAAGACAGCTACTACGAAAAGCTGGAAATGAGAACCCAAATCAAGAAACTTCTCTTGAAAGACAAGGCCATCCCATCAGCTGGCTTCACACAGAGAGTGAACGAAGTCGATACTTATGTTTTGCTTTTACTTTGAAATGTCTTTGTTGACCTACTTACAAGCACATCTGCGGTAGTTTGTGCAATGCACCCTGCGGTTTACTTCTGATACGTAACAGTATTTGATTCTATAATTACAGTAAAAGCTAATCTGAGTCTAAAAATAGCATAACGGGGTGAATCAACAAGTCACAACAGGCACACAGGACCGTTTAGAGCTACTGGAAAGTTTATCTGACGACTGTAGGAGGGGTCAGACTAGCACTTCCCATTGACAACCAGTGTTTGAGCAAAGCTCATCAGCGGTGGACGAGCTCTGCCAGTCTCATCCTTGTTACTGCACGCACAGTCAACAGAAAGTTGGCATATCCCTTTAAATGTGTTTACCAGGTTTTTAGATGAATTATTTATAAAATATCTTGTTTTATGAGAGGAAAAGCACAACACATTAAATAAAACAAAAGCAGCAGCAAATCCACATAATGAAACCAAGACATGTTTGCCAAATTTAGCTGGAAAAATGTCATAAGCTATTAACTGATATCAAAATAGCTACAAGTTGCTTTTATTTCAGTCGAATAATTGATTGATCAGCTCTAGTTCGCTTAGATTCTATTTCCCTTAACTTGCCTTGTTACTAATTCTTGCATAAAACATCCAAATTTAATTTTCTTTAAATTTAATGAGAAAAATGAAATAGGCAATTGGTGAAAAGTTCCTGTCGTGGCAATAATAATTGACAAGAACCAAGGGAATAAACAAAGCTATTAAAAACCCAATTATGTTGAATCAAGCAATTCATCACCAACGTCACTATAGGTTTGTTTTTTTTCCTACTCTATGCCAGTGTTTACCTTCTGGAGGACTCGGGCACTGATGGGGACAGCAACATGGCCTCACTGGTGTTCCTAATAGGGCGAGAGGGGCTGCACAGTGCACACACAAAGAAAACACGCACGCACACACACACACACACACACACACACACACACACACACACACACACACACACACACACACACACACACACACACACAATGAATCAGTCCAATATTATCAACAGTGCAAACACAGTAAGTAAGAAGAACAACATTAAAACGTTAAAACACAAAACCCAGCCTATCAGAAAACACACATTCTTTCACTCAGGCTCACATACTAACACACTCTCACATGCCTTTGAGTGCAATCATGCAATAGTGAATTGTACTAGTCTGAGCAAACACAGACAGGGCAAAGATCACCAGAGGGAGAGATAGACAGAAGGAGAGAGAGAGAGAGAGAGACTACAAATCGAAGAGAAGAGAAAAAAGACAGAAATGCTTAAAAGTTTGAGAGAGAAATAAACCTGACGCAGCATCATTATTAGTATACTCACATCTGTGTGTGCTGGCCTGAGTATGTGCCTAGTGCTGTAAGGTCTGTACTAACCCAGTCTGCTGTAGATTGGAAAATCAAATAGTGTGGATCCACCACAAGGGGTGGAGCAACGAAAGTGGCTGGCGGTGGAGGCGGGACTTTTGAGTTCCCATTTTATCTGAACTGTGTGTGTGTGTGTGTGTGTGTGTGTGTGTGTATGTGTTTGTATAAAACTGCACTGATGATAACGGACAAAAACGTTATTTAAGAGTCTGCTACTTGGTAGTGAGTGTTCCATTTCCACTGAAAAGTGGCCTTCGTCACTGTTCAGTGGACAGTGGAGAGTTTCTACAAAGCTTCCATAAAAAGGCTGAACATTAACTGTTGTCTTCGGCATGAGCGTTGACTGCACTTCCATAAAGGGCTGTGCAATAAATCTGTATGACTGTGCAAAGTAATGTGGTAATATAGGATTAGCAAACTACCATTAAGATCATTGTGAAAATGTTATAAAATGTTGCTGCTTATGATTCCAAGAAGGGAATTAATTATATATGAATATAATAAACTGTAAAGTTTTTTTGGCCATGAGCGGTAATTACAGAATAATGGCATAATGAATTTCACAGTAAGAGGTTTTCTTGAGTCAGCTGTATTGACTTTCTCATAAGGTAAACTGACTCTGTAACTATAAAGTTAGCTGATATTAAGTCCTGCTAATATTGACTTAAAAAGGACCATACCAGTGTTCCTACATGTCATCGTTCTTTGTAAGGGAAGGCAGCACTTTTTTTCCAGGCAAATAAGTTTCATCTCAACGGCTCTCAGAACCCCCCTTTTTTCTCGCTCAGTGATTTTGGACCAAATAAACACAGTTGTTCTCTTTAGAAGGGTGAATTACCTAGACCTAGCAACTTTCACGTGTCCTACAGTGTTTCCACACCCTGTTTCAACATGAATGGCAGTAAATGGGGTTTAGAAATGCAGTCTGAGATCTACTAAAGCATAAACATGGTCAAATTTTAAAAACATTTGTTGAAGACAGGGACAATCTCTGCTAATGATGAGAGGTCAAAAATAGACTGGGCTGGTCCTTTAATTAAGACTGGAGCTGTATCCTGCATCACGGCAATGGGTGTGTTGCTTTTTCATTCAAATGTTACATAATTTTCTATGGACCATTCCTTCACAACTCTTGTGACAATCGTAAATGTGTGATAGGATCTTACACAATATTAGAGAGGTTGAGCGTCTGCTCAGGCTCCTCTGGGTAAATTGGATGAGGAGGCTCTCTGTGCGACACACAGCCCAGAGTCCTGCTCAGGGCTCGACCAAGCTTCGTCGCCGGCGACTTCTACACACACAGACACACAAATGTAAAACAAGTGTTACTGTCATTCACAATAACACACAAAGAACAAAACAGTTAAATTTGATCTTTGCATTAAACCCATGTCTAAGGAAAAGTTCCAGACTGAATGTAAGGTCAGTGTGGATAAACTGTATGTTTCCAAGAAATTTTTTTTCACAGTAATGTTAGCTGCATTCAAGTGCAATATAAACTCCAAGGATGTGATAGCTAAGCTTTCCTGATAATAATCAGTACCTTTGTGGTACATTTTTTTTGTCTCGATAAGATTAGTTACACTGAGAAGGCTTGCTGAATCTTGCAAATATGCTCTCTAGAGCCCACTATAGCACAACTTTTGTTTGTTTGTTTTATCATTTCACCTGGCTGCAGAGTGTTTTATCTTTTTTTCTCCAGTAAAGCTTTGAGGACATGTGAGTGTTAAATAGTTATGAAAATACAGAAAAGATATGTAATATTTAAACTTGGAAGCAATTTTTATTTCTGTTTTAGATGTTATTTACAATGTATGTTATATTATTTTAATTTTATTTATACAGTGCAATCACATTTTGTTTTGTTTTTTGCTTTTTTTAAAAAATGGACCTCAGGAAGAATAGCTGTTGTATTGGTAACAGCCAGTGTTGTGGTCAACAGGTTACAAAGTAACATGTTAGAGTACTTGGATTACTTTTTTGATGTAACAAATAACCCAGCATGTTAGGTCCTCAATATAAGTACTCAGCTGTTTAGTTACGTTTTTCAAAAAGTTATGTTTTTATATGTTTTTTTTTACCTTTTATTCTTTTACATTTTTCCCCAAAAGAAAAGAAAATCTACCAAAAACTCGCACCGTTTGTGTTTCTCTCATAGTGTTTGGCACGCTGGCAGGCACCTGGCTGCATGCTGCGGTTGCATCACTGCATGTGTGTGTGGCAGCTCAGCGGGTGAGGTGGTTTGGCAGAAGGGACAGAGTTAACTTTGGTAACTGGTATTTGCATTATTTTAAGACATTGTCTCTGTCATTCTTGCTATTAGTTTGCAGATCATGTGTCAGACTTGGCTGTGTAATGATAGTAGAGTAATAGAGGAGACAGTGATGATGAAACAACATGCCAAAGGAATCACAAAGGGGTTTTCATTTTCAGTAACCCAAAAGTACTCTAACAAGCTACTTTTCTCAGAAGGTAATACTGCAACGTAACAACGTACTTTTTAATGAGAGTAATTTTGCAATGTAGTAAGTTACTTTAAAAGTAACATTCCCCAACACTGGTAACAGCTAAAAGACAAGCAAATAAATAATAAAACAAAAAAAATGTTGGCTCATTGGAGAATCACAGAAATCAGAAATATTCCTTTCTAATGCCGAGGTCAGACTACGAGATATTTTAGCGTGTTAGAATGTTCACTGTGTTCGATTAGGCGATTATAGAGTCATAAATTATTGCCTTGTCGTCGTTGATGGACATGACAGACTGCACGTTGCTCCCCGATCAA
>JAQLOL010000010.1:20596386-20657463 GCA_029783665.1 Naso thynnoides | reverse complement strand
TGCCCCCCCCCCCCCCCCCCCCACACACACACACACACACACACCATGTTATGTCAAAGATGCCCTGCAAGAGAGAGTGTGAAAGGGAGAGGGGCAACATGCTAGCAAGAGGTCATCACGTCAATGAACTCTCAGAAGTGCAGCCACATCAGCAGATGCCAGACGCAGAAGTCTTCATTGAAGATTTTGTGGCTTGAAGTCAGATTTTTTTTTTTTTTTTGGAATAAATTGAAAAGCTACGCATGTTTGTGGTAAAGCAGCGTTGTCGACAAAGAGGCTCATTGCCTGAAAGTAATATATTAGCCTTTGTCAGACCCACTGTTTTTGAGCTAGAGGTCTTTACGGTTCCTTCTTTTCCCAGCACGCAGTTTCTCATGCTAATGTTACAGTGTTGCAAGTTACAACACACACACACACACACACACAGATACACATAGCGCATCCATCATGATTAGTCCTGACTGATCACTGTTGGGACTCCTTGCATCCACTCAAGTATTACACATACGCAAATGTTAAACAGACCCAGTTCCTGTGGTATTAAAACAGTACCTGACCCGAATCTTAAATGCTAATTCAGAGTGAGTCAGTTTACCACTAGGGTAGTCAAAGTACTGGTAATTTATTTGCCTGACTACATGAAAACAGATTCAAAAAGATGAATAGGATAAAAAATGAGACAGCCGGTGGATAAAGACCTAATATGAGTTAACCTCCTAAAAGAAAATGTTGTGGATCACTCTTGTAATGAAAATGGTTAAATCCAAAGTCCAACCAAAATAAAAAGTAAAATAAGTTGCTTTCCACATTTAAAAAAAAAGGACACGTAGGAAAAAATGTGTGCTCTCGCACCACAGCCTGTCCTCTCACTGTAACATCAGTCTGAATGCTCCAACTAAAACAAACAAAAAACCCCCTCTAGGCTTCAACATCAGATATTACTAATACACTTCAAATATGCATAATCTAATGTTTCTAAGCAGCTGCGTCCAAGCACAGGTTTTACTCTAACAAGGTTATTGCAGTTCATGTAAACACACTCAATTTTCATGCTTTGACCTGGTTTTGGTGTATGTGTGTGTGTCTTGTGGACGTGTGAGGAAATAAATCTGTTTACACTGTCAAACTCTGGGGACACTTTTTTTTAGGGGACTAAATGCCAGTCCCCACAATGTAAATAATGAAATTTTAGGCTGAAGACTTGAGTAAGAGTTAGGTTAGGTGAGTGGTGGTTATGTTTGGAGTTCGAGAAAGTGTCCGGGATATTAATCAAGTCAGTACAACGTCCTCTGAGGTGATGGAAACATGACTCTGTGTGTGCGTCCATTGTTTGCCAGCTGCTGATCCCACAGCTGTCTGCGGATAGGCTCAAGGTCTGGGCATGACACTGCAGAGTCAGGAAGAGATAATGTTATTATCTCTGATGGAAACACTTGTCACTCACTTTCCATTTCCCTCTCCTCGTAAATGTCTTCCGAGTTTTTTCGCAGGTTTCTGTTTCTCTGTGTTTGCATCAGTGCCCAAGTCTCTCTGTGTTAAGCTTTCATTTCTCTTTCATGTTTGTTCATAAATGTGAGGCATCGCATTCTAGCAATCATATGTTTTAGATAAATATGTATACTGAGTGTTTCTTTCTTTCTTTTGCAGGAATAGACTTCAAGATCAAAACTGTTGAATTACAAGGAAAGAAAATCAAACTACAGATCTGGTGAGTCAGTGGACTGTTGTGATGCGTGGCTCTTGAGTTTGTTTAACCAAGTCAAGGGTTTGTGAGTAGGGGAGCAACAACACTGTTAGAATCGTCCGATTCAGCCTCTTTTGTTTGTGCGTGGTTACATCATAGTGAAACATCTGTTTGACATACCTTCCTCAAGCCCAGAAATATGCGAGAACAGGAAATGGTCATCGGTCCATCAGGAGGTTTGCTGCAGGGCTGTCATTGTTGTCCACAATCGCTGATGTTCCCGACTGAAATGACTTAAATTTAATGTTTTCTTTTGCAAATTAAAGCCTTAATATTAAATTATGAACAGCTGAGATTTGATAAGATTTCATGTTGGACTCAAACTAAAAGCTATTTCTATTATCTGTTGCTCTCAGAAATATGTAGTGCATTGATTGATTTATTATTTGGTAAAAGCAGAGATGGTTTAGTTTGACAGCAGTCTGAAAGACAATAATATTTATTTTACTGTTACATAAAATGAACTAAAGCATAAAATCTTGAGTTTTGAGAGACTGGGGACTGCCAAAGTTTCATTTGCGTAGAACTGTTGTAGATAAATTATTTTATTGTCTAGTTATTTATGGTAGAAGCTGGAATGAGGAACAAGAATAATGTCAAAGAAAAAAAAAACATCTCTATACAGCATAGAGACTGTTGCATAGCACTCTCTTTTCCCCTTTTTTGACCATAGATGTATCAGGTTACGATGTCCCTGGCCTTTAATAACTCTGCGTCCCAGCTATAAGAGTTTTATAAGATTAGTGATTTGACAAAGTAACCTTATTTTTAGGTCTGCTCTTTTTTCTATCTTCATCTGTCAAGACCGTTAGATGTTTATTTAGATGTTATTTTGTTAATTACTGTATTTTCTTAAGTCAGGAATAAACATTTTAATGTGAGTTTCAAGCTGCAATGTGTGACTCAGTACACTGATATACACTGAATGAAATGAATATACATTAATAGTGATGGACAGTGATTTTTTTATGTAGACACAACACATAATTGTTGGTTAAATGCTCAAAGAGTGCTTCATAAAACTGACTCATTTACTGCCATTTTTATAAGGTGAACACCTCCTAGGTAAACAGAAGTCTTCTAATTAAAGACTAATCGATTAGTTTTGCTTTATCTAGAACAGGGGTTCCCAAACCTTTTCTACTGAAGACCCAAAAGAGAAGTTTGGTGTCTTCCTGGAACCCAAACTTACAAAAGTTAATCAGAAATTACCAAGACTAATGCATTTATAAACAACTAATGATGACCACAACAATTCTTGAATTTAGATGTTTATGAAACGTGTTTATTTCATGATAAATTTACATCACAGCAATCATCTGATTTGTTGAGTGTAATGTTAAGTTTCTCACCATCTCATTAAATATGTACATACATTTAGCATGTATGTATTTTATGAACCCAGAGAAACAAAAAAAGTACTCTCTTTTCTGTTTCAATCTGGAAAATAAAGCCACATATCGGTATTGTTTTGTGTTCTCTTCAGCCAACAGGCGACCCAATAAAAACAACTCTGCGACCCATTTTTGATTCCAACTGCAAATTTGAGAACTGCTGATTTAAAAAACAGAGCCCCACAGCCACTGTTATGTGAGGGTTTTTTGACCTTTTTTTTAGGAAGTCTTTATGTCAAATATTGGATTAATTGTCAACAAACAAATCATTGATAAAAAGGCTGATGATGAATGATGACAGTAGCCATTGCTTCCCTAGATGTGCTGTCAGGTTTAAGGCATTTTATGAAGTTACAACAAGTTTTCACATTTTGACAGTCTTATTTTGTTTTCTGTGGCACCGATCCTTTCCTGAAGAAAGCAAAGAGAGGACATGTTAGAAATAAGACAATATTTGCTCACATTCATCCTGTTGTTTGATAGTGGATAAGCATAAGTACCAGACCATTAGATCTGTTATTTACTCAATTGTAAAAGTTACGTTAATGAGTTCTTTTCTAAATTCTTTGCAGCCGCTGCATCATGTACATATAAAATTCTGTAGGGACGTGCACCCCCCCCCGACATGATAAAATAGCAAAATATGCTAGCTCAAGTTGAACTCATAATGATTTGGTTTGCATTCAGTGATGATCTTGATGTGATCTGATCTTTTTACTCAAATTTGGCCTGATACTTCCTATTAACCCTCCACCGTGGATGTATGTATTTCAGTCTCCGCTGCATCACATTTTCTCCTCTTCCTGTCAAAGCCCATTATGTCTGGATTTAATCTTCACTGCATAGCCTTAGCAACCAGAGATGTGGTCATACTCACCAAATTCAATAACTCTTGCAGATCCAACTATTACTTTTAACGTCATAGTTTGAACAGCCGTTGTAAGCATAGATTGGATTTGCTCATGTGAGCCTGGTGCTGCTGGATTTCTTCTTGTTTTCTTATCAGCAGTGATAGATGGATGCTGGCAGGGTTTCCTCGACTAGGAAAATGTCATACTTGACATGCATGCTAGACAAGTGATGGATGTAGTTAGCGTGCAGCAGATTGTGTTGTTTGTTTTCAGCTGGTTCATCTTGAAAGGCTTTAATGTTCTTTCATTGAAAGTATTTCTTTTAAAGGTCAGAGTTTTCCTAATGGAACCTGAAATATTTTAAGACTAATCAGCCTCTTTTGCTGGTTAATTTTATTTAAAAAAAAAAGAAAAAAGACTGACAGATCACTGAAACCTTAGGATAGCTTGCAGTTGGCATAAATAAACGATTTTTGCAACTGAGGAGGCAGAATGGAGAACAAAAATTTAGAGCTTAAGTATCAGTATGTTAAATTATATTAAAAAATAAAACTGTTGATAAAGTTTCACCATTTGTTGCTGATATTTGTTGTGATTTGCAGTCATTTAAAGCAAAAAAATCTCAGGGTCTTTAAAGTAATTGCTGGTTGTAAGAAAATACAAGGAAGCAGTGAATACAAGTAAGTCATTTGTTTTTGCTTGTGTGCAGGGACACAGCGGGCCAGGAACGGTTCCACACCATCACCACCTCCTACTACAGAGGAGCCATGGGCATCATGCTGGTCTACGACATCACCAACGCCAAGAGCTTCGAAAACATCAGCAAATGGCTGCGCAACATTGATGAGGTAAAACACACACACTAACACACACACTCCATAATCAGAGCCAATATCCTCATGTAGATTTATGTTGCTAGTTAAAATCTAATGTTATCAGTTGAGTGCTGGCACTCCTTTTCCCATTGTTATGTCTTATTTGGCATATTGACAGAATGACTTCTATACTTGAAGGGAATGCGGCCAACATTTCTAACTAGCTGGCTGATTTGTGTGCAGTGAGCTGTGTAGCAGGAGACTGTGACTAAATGACTTCACATGAGCCAGATGTTTGTCTGCATTTGGCTCAGTGTAGAAGAAGCAGTGATTGCCGGTGTGCTGTTTCAAACCTTCAGTTTTACTGTCGCCAGGAACAGGTAGATGTGTTCAGAATAATGCCCTATATGCTCATGAGGTGTGAAACTGACAGTGATTATGTTAATGGTCAGGGTTCAGTGTTAATGTTTCTTTTTTTTTTCTTTTTTCCCTCAATTGCTTTGTTGGGCAAGTAGGTCAGAAATCTCCAAGCCCAAAGTAAATTTTTACTTTACGAGTTTATAAATTGTTTTTTTTAACTAAAGACCCAATGTAACAGATGTCAGAGTGACATTTACTCCTGTAAATTTATGTGTTTCCTGTAAAAATGATAAGCCAGGGTGGGACATGTTGTAGATAATGATTGTCATTTACAGTAGCCATTCGCACCGAATGAGGGTTACGCCCCCCAAAAATTAAAGTTTGACAGCAGCTTGCAGCATTAACATGGGTAACAGCCATGAGGAGAGCCTTCTCTCTGCTGTGAAGAACTCACCATCGCCAACTCCAGCCAGTTTTAGTGACTCAGACAGGGATGAAAGGGAGGAAGAGGAGCCACTAGGTTTTGGAGTGAGGCTGCACATGTTCGAGCCACTTTCTACAGCCAGCAGTGCTGCTGAGCTGGTGGAAAAATATTTCTGTCACGTCGTGGGGATCCATTACATGACAGATTTTATTTAATTTTTTTAAATTATTTGATGAAAAATTAATATTCGCCGCCAAATGCAGGATGTGTCATCAAAATTTTTAAAACGTTTTTCAGGAAATGCTCAATTGTAAAATAAAATTATTTAAAATTTCAGAGCCACTTTTTGGTGATTGTATGGCCATATATTGTCAGATAGGCAAGGATAAGAGCAACACACCTGATTAAAAACAAAAAACAAACAAACAAAAAAACTGAAAATCAATACCTGTTTCATAGGGACTTTAATGATTATCAAATATAAACAAAGACCAAAGCTGTCATGTCGGCAATCACGATGCTGTTGGCTCTTGTAATCTCTTCTCTTAGTCCAAAGTCTGTGTGCGTTATGGGTTGCTGAGAAAAGATTTGACATGATCTGTGTTTTAATTGTTGTTTAGTCACTGTGGATACAAGGCCAAAGGTCATGTAGACAATGAACATTTCAGCATTTCAATATTTGGTGACATCGGTCTCCAACAGTCTTGATATTTCAAAATGCTAATAAGACAAGCAGTCTGTAGCATTTGGTTTTACTGCTGCTGAGCTCATCTCTGTTAGAGGTAGATGCATCTCTGTGGATCGTTGTACCTCTGTTTCAGTGTCCATCTCCCTGTTGTTATTCAGTTTTGGTGCTTTGTTGCCTTGCAGTTTTGTTGTGTTTTTATACAGTTATCTTAACCATTTATCTCAGTGGCGAATATTCTGTTGTGTAGTGAGTAATCTTCAGGGACTTAAGCCAGATCAAACACATCGGATGAGTAACTGACAGCTGAAATCAGTAACTCACATTGTTTGTTTATTGTTCTTCAGTACAATAATATAGAATGATACTACAACACAAGATCAGTATGAAGGTGTTATGTGTTAATCGAAGCGGATTGGGTGAGACCACCAGGCATTTCTTCCTATTTATCTCACCCGTGCTGTTAATGAGCTGTGGGTCCGGTCAAGGAAAGGAAACACAATGCATTTCCTGCTAACCAAGAACTCGACCTTGCTTATGTTGCGCTGTGTGAAAGCTTGTTGTTGGCTCTGATGAGGACTAACAGGGTACAGAGATCTCTGGTGCTTGACAATATTATGAATACAGTTTAGATCAGTGGTTTCCAATCAATTTTTCCATTGTATCCCTTCATAAACAAAGAGATATGTGTATTTAATGGACCATGCAAATTTGTATATGTTTTGAAAGGTTGCCCTATCACTTAATGTGTTTTTTTTTCTTTTATTGTTTACTTTGGATTTGCAGTGATTAGTCTATCAACAGAATATTCATCGTAATGTTATAAATCGTTGTAGGTCATTAAAAAAAACTGAATTAAATTGTGGCATATTTTAACAGGCATTTTCACTGATGTCCAATAATTTACAGAGAAAACAATTACCTGATTTAAGTAATGTAATAATTGGTATATTACCTGTATGTCAGTGTGGCAGACTGAGTAGTAAATGGCATGTGACATATTTTCCAAACAAACATGACAGTGCTGTAGTGAAAATCAGAACTTAGGCTGGTAGAAAAAAAGGAATCCTACAATGTACTCTGTCTTTATTATTTTCAGCATGCAAATGAGGACGTTGAGAGGATGCTGCTAGGCAACAAGTGTGACATGGAGGACAAGAGGGTCGTACCAAAAGCCAAGGGAGAGCAGGTAAGATGGTGCAGTCCACCACGACTATACAGCTGTTTGTCATCAGGGTCGTGGATGTTGATTGGCTGATTTGTTGCTGCCGTTTTGTGGCCACTTGTTAAGTTCGTAGACCTGAATCTAGAAAAACTTATTGTCATTAAGTCCCCTGCAGTTTACCACATTTCAGTTCCATATTTTCACATCGACAACATGACAACACTGTTACAGGAAACACAAATAAAGTAGCAGGACAGCGTAATGTTTGTTAAATACATAATGTGTGGTTAATAAAATCAAAAGTATTATAACTGGTGTAAAAGGTTTGGAAGCTTCTTGAAATTACTTGTGAAATGTCACCTTGCTCCACCCACTAAAACACTGCCTCCTTATAGAACGTGCAGTAAGCTGCTGTTTGTCTTTGCATGCCACAAAGGCTTATGCCTGCTATAACAACTGTGACCAATGACGAGAGCTACTTAAACAACAGATTGTTGGGACACAAGCTATCTGACACGAATACAAAATAAAAAAGGAATCCTTAAATTGTATGTTTTGATTCCCAAATAAAACATTTATTAGCAAAAGATTTGTGGTGGCACCTTCCCCATACTGCTGGTAAAGTTTAATTGATTCAAGGTTTCCCTCTTAAAAGTATCTGCAGCTGTGTAAAAGGTTTGAGAATAACTGGACTTTGTAGACAAGCTCAGAGGATTGGGGCCAAGAACTTGAGACTCGTAACTGTCTTAACAAGTACAGTTGATGTGCCCTTGAGCAGGGCAGACAACACCAGACGCCTTGTTTGGATGGAAGATTTATCATGGAAGTTTGAAAGCACTGAAGCAACATTTCAGAATTTGCTATCTGGCTGTAAATGTTTGTTTACTTGAGGAATATAAGACTCATATTACACTGGAGCCTCCAGACAAATTCCAGACCTGCTTTGTGGTCACATCAGTGGCCACATTTAAGTTGAGTGCCTGTGTATCAACCTCGCTGCACAACAGTGTTATTATGTCTGATTTGCTGAAGAGCTGATAACAGAGACATTATTGGTCAACTTGATTCAGAAATACTAACATGTGTTCCTTGGGGGTTTAAACTTGCTTTTATTTTCGCTCAAACAAAATACTGCATTGTTTATGAGTTTGCCAAATTGAGACACTGGTTTGACTGACACTGAAATATTGTTGCTTCTGGTGCTGGGTGTTTATGTCGTGAATTAAATGCAACGACTTCATTTTCTGGCCTTCATCTTTATAGCTCAAAGCCTAATTTAAAATACATAGGCAATAAAAAGCAGTATAAGTTGTAATGATGGGCCTGTCTTAGCAGGAACAGTTGTAAAACAAACAACTACACTTGTACAGTTGCTTACACGTCATGGTGGCTGGCTTGATCGAGAACTTCAAAAAAACCACAAGTCCACGTCACTGAGGAGATATGATTTTTTTTTTCTCTTTAGCATTGTTGTCAGCATTGCTCACTTCAAGCTGTGAGGAAACACTGACATGTGTGCCAGTAGAAATATCAAGGCCACTATTTGTGATTCTGAGAGTAGGATGTTCGAGCCTCCACACAAAAATGGCAATTTGTTGTACAACCCAGATTCTGAAAAAAGTTTTGATTCTGTTTAAAAAAAATAAAATAAAAAAAATTTGCAAATCCTTTTTTGACCTAAATTTAGTTGATACAGTACAAAGACAACATCTTTAATGTTCATACCAATAAACTTTTTTTGTCGATATAAACTCATTTTCAAATCTTTATCTGTGACACGTGACCAAAAGCTTGATATAACATCTGTATAAGCAAATAGCCTAATTGTTTAGTCAAATTAATTCACTACATTTGCAGCAGAATTAACTGCTCTACAAGACATGACAGTACCTATGCCAAATTAAATCCAATGAAGAAGACAGTATGTACAGAGCTGCCAGAATGGAACTTGTTACGTATCAGAAATGTGGAAACTAAAGGCAGAAAGCATTTTAGAAAACAAATTAAATTGTGTGTGTGTGTATGTGTATAAATATATATAGAGATAAACTATGTTTTATAATCATTTGATAGGATGATAAGCTCAACTATAATACTACTGCATGTACATTATAGTGAAAAGACTGTCCAGCCTAAATTACCAATGGGGTAAATACAGTTATGGTGTTACAGTGAGTTAGCCTCTGTACAATCTAATTGGTGATACAACTTTTCTTTCATTATTTACCTTTTTGCCTAAGTTTTGTTGTGTTCTTTATGATGTTAAAAACTGTGTATAATGGTATTTTTTTATTGTATGTTAGTATATTGACCCCAGGAAGAGTAGCTTTTGTCAAGGGTTGTCACTAATGGGGATCCAAACAAAACTAAACGGGGGCATGTTTACCGCTGTGTTATGTCAACTTTTTTTTTTAACAACGTTCTGAAAATGAAAGCAATTGTGGAGTTTTGAAAGTGCAATTTTTTTCCAGTTCTTCACAATGTGCCACACGTTTTCAATCGGAGATTGATGTGGACAGCACGCAGGCCAGAAAAGCATCCGCTCAATTTGACTATGAAGCCACGCTGTTGTAACACGTGCAGTGTGTTTTGTCTTGCTGGAATAAACTAGGACGTCCCTGAAAGATGTTGCCTGGATGCTAATGTGTTGAACCAAAATCAGCAGATGTGCAAGTTATGCATGCGACAAGTACAAAAACACATTCCGTCACAACTGCTGGTGTTTGAACTTTGCGCTGGCAGTGATGGTCCTTTTCCTCTTTAGCCCAGAGGACATAATGTCCTTGACTACCAAAGACAATCTGAAATGTGGACTCATCAGACCCACAGCACAGTTTAGCACTTGGCCTCAGTCCATAGTCCATTTCAGATGAGCCCGGGCCAAAAGAAGTTGGCAGCGTTGCAGCTTTGCTCTTTACGTGCAGAGATTTTTATATTCCCTGAATCTTATGATGTTGTGGAGTATTCAGAAATTTGTAGATGGTGAAATCCCTGAATTCCAAGTGTGTTGAGAAATGATCTTAAACTGCTGGACTATTTGCTCACACATTTTTAAAAAGTGGTGAATCTCGCCCCGTTCTTACTTGTGAAGGACTGAGCCTTTCGAAGATGCCTTTTTCATACCCAATCATGATGCTATCACCTGTTACCAATGTACCTGTTTACATGGGAATGATCCAAACAGGTGCTTTTAGAGCTTTTCACAATTCTTGCTGTCTTTTGTTGCCCCTCTCTCAACTTGGTTGAGAAACAGTGTGCAGGTGTCAAATTCAGAATGAGTGATTATTTACCAAAAACAATAAAGTTTATCAGTTTAAACATTAAATATCTTATCTTTGTGCTGTATTTAACTGGATACAGGACAAAGATTTGCACGTCATTGTATTTATGAGAGTCGGACGTTAAAATACTGGGACGAATTGAGTTTCTTAACACATATTTGTACCTGATATTGACACTTAAGCACACTAGGAGGTGCCAATGATTTGTTATTGGAATGAAGACTTCAGTCGTGCAAATGAATACAGTTAAATGGCGATCAAGATGGAGTTATGTAGCAGTGCAATTTGTAAGTTAAAAGTTTACCCAAAAAATGCATCATATCAGACACACAATTAAATTTACATATCCAGGCCTCGGCCTCGGGATTCAAATTGTCTCCAGTTCCAGTGAATGCATTCCTCTCTTATTTTGAGTCTCAGGCCTTCTCTTCTCTTCTTGTATTTCATGTATTAGTGCAGAGAAGTGCACAATCTTTCTAAAGCACTTTAGCAGGGTTTTTATTTCTTATCAATCTGAGTAAACTGACAGCAGAGAAGAAATGTTTGTGCATTGTCCTCTTTGTGGTGAGTAACTGTGGTGCTTTCTACATCCCAGGATGTCACTTCCTGTACATGTCCTCTGTTAGTACGTAGGGTTTGGTCACTTAATAAATTCTCCAGTATATTGTCTAATCAGCCACCTCAAGTGGAAAACATTTGTGTGGGTGTGCAGGGCCTTTAAGAGCTCTTTCTCATTGTACCAAAGCAAACTAGCAGCGACTAGTCTGCAGATTTAGCAACATCAGATACAGATCTGCTTACTCATACACGCACCTCCCTGACTAGAATGGAAATGTGTGTATATGTGTGTGTTTGCTTGTGTTGGTTCCGCCAGCGATACCTGATCTCTGTTCTTCACAGAGGATCAGCAGCCACGTTATTTTTGGACTGGAGCTTCTTTAACTGCGGCCTCACTCATCGTTGTCTCTCCGCTCTCTCCTCCACAGATTGCGAGGGAGCACGGCATTAGGTTTTTTGAAACGAGTGCTAAGGCCAACATCAACATCGAGAAGGCTTTCCTCACGTTAGCAGAAGACATCCTGAGAAAGGTGTGTGCACTTTCAAAACCATCTGTCAAGGTTTTTTTTTTTTTACATTAATTTATAGAATCAGTATAAATGCTTTTGCTTGACCTGTTGATATTTACTGAAATAGCAATATTCATGAATTTTTCTCTTTTATAAATAGAATTTTAGGTGATCTTTCTATATTTAACATAACAGTAGCAATGTTTTTTTTTCATTAAGTCAATAAAAATCAATAGTTTGAAAATCACAAAACATCTGCGCACATCTGTATTGCATACACACAGTTTATTCCACAGCTGCACACTAATCAAAGTTCATTCAAGTTGACTTAGATTCGAACTTTAATTTGTCATGCGTTTTAGTTTTAAGTGTGTGTGTGTGTGCTGCTCACAGTTTAGAGATGAAGCCTTTTCAGTTGAAATGTGACACAGGAGGGCCGTAGAAGTTCAAAAGTAGTAACTTAGCAGCATTTAATTTTGGCACAGAGCAAAGAAAATAAGTTGCTGTGCGTCATTTTTCTCCTCCATTTCCATGAACCGTCTCTTCTTCACATCTTTCTGACCAGCAACGTTAGTTTCAAGTCAGGTGAATGTCTTGACTAATGTCAAGACTGATCTGATTCATCAACATTTAGGGGACCTCCCCTGGCCCAACCACTACATTTAGGGGTGGTTTTTTAAAAATTTTTCTCCCCCTCCTTCTTTCTGTGGTGCATTCTGACGCCTTTGTTCCTTATTGTAGTTAAAAAGTAACTGTACATTTACATGCAAACGGGGGAAAAAAAGTGGCACAGAAAAATCAGTGTTCATTTTTGAGAGCAGTGCACAGTTAAATGTCTCACTCCAAATGTCCAGAATCATCCGGTATAAATGTTTTCATGATTTAATTGGATGTATTTATTTTTTCACTCTGTGTGTGTGTGTGTGTGTGTGTGTGTGTGTGCGTGCCCGCATGTGTGCGTGTTTTGCTACAGACGCCTGTAAAAGAGCCCAACAGTGAAAACGTCGACATCAGCAGTGGAAGTGGAGTCACAGGCTGGAAGAGCAAGTGCTGCAGTTGAACAACTTCTCTGTTTCACTCACACTAAAACACACACAAACACACGCACACACACACACAAACACAAAACACTCAGACACACATATTCTCTCTCTCTCTCTCTCTCTCTCTCTCTCTCTAACTGCTAACTCTTACTCTCTCGCTGTCTAACCTGTCTCATGAGTTTTCTTGCACACTGACACTCTGTCTCTTTATCAGAATAAAAACAATAAACCACTTCACTTGTCTAAAACCCCCCCCACCCCAACCCACCATACTTCCACTCTCCATCTGATGATCATTTTTATTTCTGATAAAAATAGAAATCCAGTCACGTTTCTTGTCATTTGTTTTAAAAGTGGTAAAAAAGGAAAAAAAATTAACGTGAAAAGACAAGCTCATATTTTTAATATTTTCTTTGCCTGAGCTCACCTGGTTGGACACCCTCACCCACCCTTGAACACCCCCAGCATCTTAACCCCACCACCACCCCCACCCAAAGCACTCACATTCAGTCAGAGGAAATCAAAATAAAAGAAAATCAAACAAAAAAGACAAATGTAGAATTAACATTTTGTACACTCAGTGGGTTTCTGTTGTCTAACCGTATTTGGTCATTTACAATTTGTTACCAGTGACAGAGGCGTGGCTAGCTCCTTTTGTATGTGGGGGTTTATTTTGTCCTGTGCCTTATATGGAAGACAGGGGCGGGGCTGTGTGGTGGGCGGAGCCACATCCACCCATTGAAATTACAGTTTAATATTCTGTTGGTTCAGGCGCCCATCTTGAGGAAGCCGAACTGAAGCAGAAGCGTTTGAATTTCTCCTCCAGCCAAGAGAACGGCATTATACAGTATGTCCTGTTTATTGATGTTTTATTTTTATCAGTATGATTTATGTTTATTTTTTTGATTTCTTTTTTTCCCTATTGTTTTTTTTTTTCTTTTTGTTTCTGCATGCAGATTTCTTTGGGTTGGAAGCGTTTCTGTAACGTTGTGTAACGTTTGCCACTGGGTAACTGTGGGCGGGAGGTACAGAAGTTCTCTTTGGAAATTCAAACAGTTTTGCAGATCCATTAAAAATAAGCTTGTTTAAGTTAACTTGTTTGTCCTCAATGTTGTGCAGTGTGTAGTTTCATGTCTCCACTCATGTCAGATTTCAGAAACTGTCAGCATCTGCATCAGCTTCACATTTACTAGATTCCTGATGGGAAATATTATGGGATGTTTGTGCCCTGAGGAAGAGGCCAAGAGAAGCTAAAAAGAGATGATTGTGATTGCGGGTTAACTTTAAAGTCTGATGTTGAAAGTCAGAGACTTCCTACTTGGTATGAAGACCAAACCTAGATTCCAGTACTTAGTTTAACATGTGTCTTTTCTTTACGTGACTTTATTTTGGAGCACACTGGAGGATGGTGCAGCATCTTAAAGGTGAGAGGAATCTTGGTAAGAGTTAAGACACAAATATTTGCTCAGTCTCATATTGTACTCTAGTCAGAACCCATCAGACTGATCAATCTAACAAGATGAGTCAGATTTTTATATAACCTGAGGCCTGCTCATGTTTGATGTATGACTTCACCAGTGAACAGGATGACAGTTTGACTTGCTACAGGAGGAAAAGGTGTAATCAGTAACACTAATCATGAGTCATTAAGTCTGAGCAAGTTGTTGTGAACGGGCAATTGACAATACCAAGAAGTAGAAGTGGAATGCAGTCAGAATTGAAGTCAAAATCGTTCATTTTAACTATGTTTCTCCAGAAAAAGCTTTATGTGCAACATTTTATCTTGCCCCTGTTTTGTGCCACGGCATGTGAGAGAATATCCTTAATTTGGTGCTAAGACCTAAAATTGGCTCAGTTTATTGTCACTGTGATAAGACATGAAAAATTACTATCCACATGGTGAAAATAGAATCAGATTAGGGCCAGTACTGTTTAAAACCACTGATATACAAATATAAAAATGTTAAAAAAAAAAAAAATCAAATGGTTTTTGACAGTAGAGTAGAACTTAGAAGATGAATTTCCATAGTTTTCCAGCTTATTTGAATGTCACCTTTTCACAATCTTTTTTTGTGTCAGGAGGAGTAATGTGTCTTTCAGGTGGAAAATTTTGAAGTCAGAGTAACACCTAATTTTGTTGAACTAAAACTATGAGCAAATCTATAAGTCAAATTATATAGCAGTGAAAAAACAACAGCATATCCTTAATCAGGCTCCTGACAGGACTGTCTAGACTGTCTTCAACCTTTATCCAGCCCAGGGACCCCCAGATTAAAAAGAAAAAAAAAATAGAACAAGTGTTGCGTTTTAAAACAAGCCAGCTTTTTTTTTTTAAACTTATTTTATACTCAGTCATTATCATATTTGTAAAAAGCAGCTTATTATTGGCCATTAATAGTCGTTAATTTTGAGTTCACTCAATATAATTTCTGTTCAAATTTAAAAAAAATCCCAGATATATATTATTTTGATGAAAAATTTTAACTCTCTTTGGGGGTCCCCTGCAGCGCCTCCATGGACCTTTTTAGGGGTCTTAAACCCCTGGTTGAAGACCGCTGGTCTAGACGAAATTCAACTGGAGAACCAGTACAGTCTGCCTCAGGATGATGATGTGCATGCATGAACATATAAGAGAGTGATCCTTCTTCTAGAATCTCAATTGCACACTACCGGTCTGTGTTATGACATACTTACAATAGAAAAATGTCAAATGAAATACTCCGAAATACCAGCTTGCAGCCTAAAACCCCTATATTTTTGATTGAGCTATACAATTATACTCAACATTTAAACAACAGAAACAAATTAGCTATTCAAGCTGCAGAGAATAAAAAAGATGTAGAAAATGGGACAATATGATGGAAAATGCTGCTTGCTATAAAAAAATAATGAAAAAAGAAAAGAAAAAAACTGTAAGGACCTTCGGTGTTTGGACACAGGAGTGTAGAGGTGCCAATTACAAGCTTCTCCATACAACTCAGAACTTCAGCTGTGTCTCAGTCTGCTGCCCTCTGGTGGCTGACATAAAATCCCCCACCAGCCCCCTTATTTCACCTCTGGCTGATGCAACTAAACAGTGCTATGAAAATCAGTTTAGATAATGCAAGTTAGCTCCTTTTCACAATAGTTTGTATAGAGACTCTTTCTGTTTTTATGTACTTGTTTGAACCACCCACGATATTGCCAGTTACCAATTAGCAAATGTGTTTTTCTTTCTCTATATGACAGAATGTCCTGAAAATGAAACCCCCCTCTCAATCACTGGAACTTCCATTAAACCTATGTTGTATGTCTTTGGTGGGAAAGTCCCTTTTTTGTGGCATATTTAAAAGTTACCTTGGTCTAGAATTTTCCTGTAACCACATGGTGTCTCTGCCTCTAACATTGAAGCTTCTTAACATGCCTATTTATTATCATACTTTTGGAGCAATAAATAGTGATTTTTAGATCCAAATGATCTGCTAGAGAGAGAACATTTAGAGAGAGAACATTTGTCACATTTTTTAAGGGTTTTCAAATCAATTTTTTGCCAATTTTGCAGAATCAACTTCCACACCGCAACGAATGAAAACCACCAGATTAAAGCAAATTGCAAAGCATGTACATCAGGGAAACCTACTTTTGGCTGTAGTGGCTGATGGAAATTGAATCTAAGTGTACATTCACGACTTTCATAACAGACAGAGGCATTCTCTACATGTTCACAGTTGGAAACACGGCTTTTTCCCACCATTTAAATACGTGGAGTAACTTAACCTTTTCCCTGACGAAGGCCAGAATGAAACTTAAGATCCTGATCTATTAAATGGGTAATTAATTAATAAAAAAAACTTTGGATAAGCCATCAACTGTAGTATGAAAATGCAAAACTTTTCATTTTCAGATGAGCGTTCTTGCTGTTTCTTTGTCTAATACCATAGAGACTGATGGTTTAACAAAACAGTTTAAGTAATGTCGAGTTTCCGTTAATCGCTTCATCTTACTGACCCTGCTATTGATGTGCAGATTAACTCGTCTCATTTCTACTTGATGATTAAATAATAATGAAACACAGCTGACACCCATGTAACACATGTTTTGTTCTTTACATTCTTTATTTATCACCCTCTTCCCTGTAACCAACCTCCCAGAGCAACAATGTACACAAAAATAAAGTTCTCTCACTTACAATGAAAACACAAAACCAGTGCAGAATGCCAGTGGTCACCAATAAGTCCAAAACTACATTCAGAGATCTTTTCCTAAACACAAAGAAAGTACAGTGGATTACAGAATCATCGTGATATGTGATGGAGAGCAGTTCATTTCTCCACCGTCAGTCCATCAATCCAGTTTCTTTTTTTGTGTGAATCAGTACAGAGGAACAAAAAACTCAACATGTGACAGGCAGCTGTAGTGTTTCTCAAAGACAGGAAATAAAAGATCACTTTGAAGGAACTGGGTTTTATGCTTTCAAACCTCTTCCAAATGAAGGAATACAGTTTAAAGTTCTTTAGGGATAAAGTGGTTTGGAGTCTTGCAAGGCTTTTCTGGTTAATAGTGTAAAACGCCACAAAAACTAATCTCATGGTCTTGTGACAGTTACTTTCTAAACATGATTTATAGAAAAAGAAAAAAAGGTTAATTTACCTATTTAGTGCTTTGGTTGAGAGATAAGCGTGAAGTCTGAAAGGCAATGAGAGACGTTTAATAATACAAAAAGTCCTGTGAATTAGTGTTCGGTATTTTGAACATTTAAGAGACAGAAACAGCACACAACACATTGACAGAAGGCAGCGATGGACACTGACGAGGGCCTGCCCTAAAGAAAAAAAAAAAATTAGCTGACAGGGAAGAGACAAATATTTACATCGACTGTGTACAACTTAATTTATAAATACATTTTAGGTATAAATTAGAAAAATAAAACAACAAAAGCCTACCGTAGTTCAATCAGCTACTGCTACTCTCATTTTAAAATGCCAGTCTGATTATTAACCCTCCTTATATTTGGTGAAACAAACAAAAACAGAGATTAAAAAAAAAAAAAGGCACAGCAATGAATAATTAGAGCAATTTATCCCTGCAAATTTCTATGAGTCATAACACTAAATCCCCATTGCAACAGACATTAAAATATAAATTAAGACAATTGGTACCAATAAATGTAATTCCAACAACACAAATTCCCACACGCAAACAGCATCTACACGAGCTTCACCAGGTACGATTTTCTTAAATAAATTAAGGCTTTAAGGGGGTTTGCGATAAGTCGTCAAAGAGAGCACCCAGATTTTCATCCGCTTTCTTCTCCTCTTAAGATTTCAGGCAGCACATCATGTAAGTTCACGTCACTCATTAAAGGAATACTTTGAGGGGGGGAAAAAATCATATTTACCTCTTTCCACAATTAAATGAGCAGACTGTTCCATTTAGGGCTGCAGGATTAATAAAAATTGCAATACGGCCTACTGCAATTTTTAAATCGCAGTGAGGTGCAATTATGTTAAAAGAGAAATGTTTAATTCAAATACTGCAGAGCTGCAGAGTTGTCTTTGCCTACGCATCATATTCTAAAGACTTAAGGAAGCAACTTTGTTTGGTACAGATTCCTGCAAAAATCAAATAATCATTTTACTTTAATTTTCACTTAAAATTATGCTAAAATAATTATTCCCTTTAACAAACCATATCACATTTACAATATTACTGCAAAAAATTGCAACTAGATATTTGCTCAAAATCGTGCAGCCCCATTTCCACTCACGTTTGTACGGTTAATATGATGCTGAGCCAACAGCTGGTTAGCTTTGCACAAAGACTGAAAACAGCTGGACTGATGCTTGTCCAAAGGAAACAAAACCTGTCTACAAACACCTATCGATCGAGAACTAACCCTCTGCTGACTTAAGCTTTATATTTAAGATTCAACAATGCGAGTGGTTATCAATCTTCTTGTCTAATCTCTTCAAGAAAGCAAATACATTTTCCCGCAATGCCAACTATTCCTTTAACTTGCAGTGTGAACTTCTGATTTTGAAATCAGTCTGTTGACACACAGTGTCCTGACTGCTCCTAAAACATGTTTCCTATGTTCGAGGACTTAAATGCTGTACCGTTGCTTCCCCTTCACACACACAAACACCGTCCACAATCATGTTATGTACAAGCAGCTCAGTGGGCCTCAGATGCTACACGTAGACGAGATCTCGGCCCTGAGTCGCTGAGCTGCTGGCTGCCTCCTGCACCGTGCCCTCTGAGTCCACCTCGTCCCCATTATAACCCTCGTACTCGATGGGTTTGGGGCAGCTGTATGGGTGGCCGTTGTCGTCGAAGAAGCGGCGGAAGGTGAACTCGTAGAAGGCATGTTCAGGGTGTTTGCCATTGCGGAACCAGCAGTTGAGGGTGTCATTGAGGTTGTCCTCGCCGTCGCTGTCGCTGCTCCACAGTTTATCCGGGTCCACTGGGTCGAAGTTGGAGGTGTCTGTGGAGTGGGCGATGGTGGGGATGTAGGGTGCCACCTTCTGCCGCTGGTCACTGGAGAAGTCAATGGTCTTGAAGAATGGATGAGCTTTGATTTCGTCTGCTCCGTTCTTGCCGAGGCGATCCTCGGGGCCGCGGCACAACTTCACTATGAGATCTGACGCCTCAGGACTGAGCTTGGCTTGTGGGGGGATGTGCAGTGTGCTCTTCCAGTTTATCACCTAGAGTAAACAGTAACAAACAGTAAAAACGTCAACATTAAGAAACTTTCAAGTTCGTAGAAGTGTAACATTTCACTGCAGGTGCTTCACATACCTTTAGCTGCGTTTCCAGGGGTGTGGTTGCTAAGAAGGGGGGCTGGCCAACAACCATTTCATACAAGATCACACCGACACTCCACCAATCACAGAGCTGAGTGTATCCTGGAAAAATTAAAGACATCAATCACACTTCAACATTTCTCAGAAGTTTATAGTCAATTTGAGTGTATAAGCTTTTGTTGCTCAGGTTCTATTCAGTTTTTATTTCATTACAGACTAAGTCAGCTGTAGCCTAAAAAGCTGGACATGAAGGCATAAATATGAATCTAATTTGAATTTCTTCAGGTTGGGACTGTTGGTGAGACAACAAAGGTAATTTAAAGATATCAACTTGGTCTTTGAGACAAGGTGATGGACATTTTTTTCGATGGATGCATTGATGCACTACCCTTTACGGCATTATTATTAAGTGGATTAAGTATCTGCTGTGACAATGACCGAGCCACACTACGTACAGTTTGACAATATCATCTGAAAAATTCAGTGCTTTCACTTTCAGTTACATATTCCTGACATTAAAAAAATATTTCCAGTCAGTTACAAACAGTGAAATGGGGAGATTTTAAAGAGAGCAAAGAAAAAGTTGGATAATTTCCTGAACAGTAATTGGATTAATCCAGAAAATCATACTAGATAAACAGATATTGAAAATAAAAGACAATTGCAATTTTACTTCCTATTTGTCAACCTTACAGTGGCGAGTTGTTTTGAAAACACCGCTTTTCACTAGACTCATGCTACCCATGTTTACAGAAGCATTTAGTGTAACAGGACTACTCAAATTCTGGAAAGAAATAATGAAGTACAATTTCTAATATTACAGAGCACCCTCTGTTGTTGTTCACTGTACCTGTTCGGAGAAGAACCTCCGGTGCTATGTAGTTGGGCGTCCCCACCAGTGAATGTGCCAAACAGCGCTGATGCTGCCGGGCCTTTCTCCTCTCCAGTGGCTTTAGACGGTCTGTGCAGCGGCAGCTGGTTGGGTCTTCCCATTCCTTACTGAAGTCCATGCTGTCCTGCCTCACATGGTCACCTGGAAAGACACCACAAAGTATTGACGAGTGAAGGTGAATTAAAATGCTGGATGAACTGCTTATTAAAAGGAGTCAGACCTACCACTCTGATAATACTTGGAGTCGTGGGTCCAGCGGAAGCCGGTGCAAAGGCCGAAGTCGGTCAGCTTTATGTGTCCGTCTCGGTCTATGAGGATGTTATCAGGCTTGATGTCTCGGTGGATGAAGCCCATCTTGTGGACGCTCTCCACAGCACAGGTGAGCTCTGCGATGTAGAACTGGGCGAGCTCTTCTTTAAAGATGCCGAGCCGGATGAGAAGGCTCATCATGTCCCCTCCAGGGATGTACTCCATGACAAAGTACAGGTTGTCCTTGTCTTGGAAAGAGTAATAGAGACGCACCACCCACTCATTGTCCGCCTCAGCCAGGATGTCCCTCTCAGCCTTTACGTGGGCCACCTGGTTTCTCTGAAGCACATCCTTCTTACGGAGCGTCTTCATGGCGTACAGCGCTCCTGTGTCCTCTTTTCTAGCCAAGCACACCTCACCAAAGGCTCCAATGCCGAGGGTCTTGATGCGTTTGAACATGGATTTATCCATCTTGGCTCGTTTTAGCCGGATGTAGTTGGACTCTTTCTGGCAGAGCATCATACGCATTTGCTCCTGAGCTTCTGAGGACAAGCCCACCTGCATACAGGACAGTAAACAGTGACTTAATGGCCCACATAATCTTAAAATTGCTCAAAAAAGTTGCAAAACCCCCCCACACAGGTCGTTCTTGTTAGATACTACATGGCATTCAAGAGAATTAGCTGAATAAAACCAATGCAAAATGCATTTGAAAAGAAATATATGCAAACTTATCCATTTCCTCATGCGTTAAAACCTAAACAAAAATGCTTGGCGGGTGACATGATCAGTGAGATGAAGTGGCATGCATTTTACTTCAGCCACAACACGCTGCATGTAGTACATTTTAGAGTACAAAAGAGTAGTACCTGAAGACAAGCTCACTTGAATAACTGATGTGTGTGGAATATTATTTGTCACATGACAGCAGACACACCTTTACCTTTTTAGATCAGCTGTTATTGACAGCAAGGAGAAAAAGGAAGAGAAAGAACAGCTGAGAAAAAGACACAATGCCAGAGACAGAATACAGTGATCACTAGATACTAAGAAAAGAAGTTTGGAAAGAGTGACAGGTATTCATTTAAACAGAAAAACTTGAAACAGGTTCTCTATAACTAGAGTCAGTTCAAGAAGAAAATTATGTGACTGCAGTTGTTGATTTTCTCACCCTTTGCATTTCACTTTCCAGCTGCTTCCTCCTCCGAATCCTCATCTGATGGTTCTTCAGGATATTCTCCACATGTTGCTCCATGAAGAATTTAAAGGCCTGGGGGGAGTACAGTGCAACTCTTCCGGACTCCCCTCTCCGCTCTTCGTCTCTCTTGTTCCGGCGGACAGGAACAGGCGATGTCGTGATTTGCTTTTTCTCCTTCTCTGTTGCTGTGGTGCTTTCGGAGCTTTCCATCGTCTTGTCTCGGGAGCTGTCACTGCTGCTGCTCTCCTCTTCAGCAGGCTCCTCTCTGCCTGTGCCGAGCTTATTGGTGCCTGGATCGTAGGCAGGGGGGCACTGTGCAGCCTGCTGCTGGAGGAGATGCTTAGGATACGGTGGAGGTGGCCCCTGGTAGCTGGGGACTTCTGCTACAACAGGAATCTGAGGTGCAGGGGCCGGGGGCTCTTGGTAAGCAGGTGCAGCTGGAGGTGGTGGAGCTTGCTGTATCCATGGAGGGTGTGTGGGCGCGACAGCTGTGTGTAACTCAGGTTTCTGGACACGCATGCTTTTGACTGGCTGCAGGATGGGTGCCTGGGTGATGGCAGTGACGGTGGTGGCAGAGGGCTGGGAGCTGGTTGGGTGGGCTTGTCTGCCATTCAGCTGGTGGTTGTTGAAGGAGTTGGAGCGGACTGGCATGTTGTGCTGCCATGATGGGGACAAATCCTGGTTGCTGCTGTTGCCGGAGGAAGACTGTGGGTGACTGGGGGCCTGGGACCAGGACTGTGGAGGACCTATGTTGTACATGTCAAGATTGTGACTGTTTCGGTTAGAAACCATCATGGACTGAGGGATGTTTCCACCGTTGATGTAAGAGGGAGATGATGCAGGTCCTCCTGCCTGCATCTGCTGGTCAGTGGGACTGTGCCGGCTGCCCTGGTTGACTGGGTATGGGGGAGGAGGCTGTCTGCTACCTCCGGCCATGTAGTCTGGTTGAGGTGAGCCACTCTGAGACCAGCTGGAGGGGAAAGTGAACTTATTTCCCCCAGAGCTTTGCATTATGATGGGCTGGTGACCCATAGGCACTGGGCTGATCCCACGCTGATTCTGTTGTGCTGCAGCTTGGTACCCATCAGGCCAAGCCCCCTGAGGTACAGGAGAGATGCGGGGCACAAGGTAATCCATGTTGCCAGAGTAGCGCTTAGTTGATGGGTTGCTGTCCCAGGATGGGGCGGGTGGCATGGCACCACGGTTGGGTGGAGGCGTGACACTTCGCACCTGAGGCGGCAGTGGAGGATTGACTCTCTGGCTGTTAGAAGGGTGACCCTGTGGGAAAGCAGGAGGGGGTCCGGGGCTGTCTGAACGGTACATCATTCCATCAACCATGAGAGGACCGTGTCGAGGAGCCAAAGACTCCTTGGAGCCTTTCCAGCTTGGCCTCCTCAGCACAGTCTGCTGGATATGAGAAGCTCCTATAGACACAAAAACACAGTCAATTCAACGTAATGATAATAAAGTACCTGAAGCGCTACATCCTTGTAACCAAACAACGGAAACCAACATCAATTTAAATGCAAATTATACAACAGAAGTGAGTGCTAAAGTTAGACGGATCAGAGCTGTATAACATGGTTTGTTTTAAGAAACACTAAACTCTTAATCCCTTTGACTAAGGGAGACACCTCACACGCCCCTCTGGGTTTCTTGTCTACTTTGCACATGCTTTGTGACAGACTATGGCTATTGTGAATGAATTATTTTTTATGTGCTTGATAAAACAAACAAACAAAAAAACACACCAGTATGTACTTATGTTGTGTTGCTTTTTGAATGTTTAAGTCAAAGTCCAGAACAGTTGCCAGAACACAGGAATACCTGTTGATACTAACAAATACCCTCAGTTTCCAGTTAACTGCTTCTTTAACATGATACAGTGACTCATTCTCTTTTGTTAGCATGCCTTATCATTTCTTTAAACACATGTCCCAAATACTGCAAACAACATAAAGGCTGAATGAACACGCCGTAATGGAAAATAAAAGAGGACACACAGCATTTAATCCCAGTGGACAGTTATGTACCTGGGGCTTTCAGACCTGCAGTGTTGGAGTTGGCAACAGCCATCTGTTCCCTCATCGCGTCCTGGTAGCTCACCTTACCCATGTAGTCTACCGCCACACTGCGCTGTAAAGAAAATTAATAGAAGGATTAGTTTCCTGCTTTATAGTTATTTTATCTTTCCAGTCTTTCAAAGTGATATAAATGGTCTAAAAGGTTAATCTGTTAATATGCACATTATTTTCCTGTTTACTCAAAATTTAATCTATAAGATTTCAGAAAACAGTGAAAAATGTCAGTTATAATTTCCCATCTTTGCATGCCTTATTTTGTGCAACTATCAGGCCAAATTGCAAAAAATACAACACACAATAGAGAATAAGAAATCAGAGAATGCTCTGAGGTTTCTGTTCAAATTAATAAATAAATTTAAAAAATATCCAAATAAATGCATAAATAATAAATTCCTGCACTGCATACTGTGCCACCCCATACCTACATCGCAGACACTGGCTCAAAACAAGTGTCAACTGCCAACTGAGAAACCGCTCTTTTATCATCACCTGCACAAGCTCGTCATTCCACTTTGCATACTTTTCATTTTTCAAATAATTCCCCATTAAACAAGTGCAGTGACTGATTATTCTCCAGAACAGAGTTATGTTCAGAATGAAATTCCTCCACAATCCTGCACAACAACTGGTCTCAGTGACAAAAACACACATCTCACCTCCTCAAACCCCACAAACGGGGGTTCCATCTGCATGTGCTTGTTCGTGTCAGGGCCTGAAGTACTGGGCTCATTGGCAAAAGGCATCAGGGATTTGCGGATCTCCTGTAAGGCCTTATGGTAGGGGTTTTTCGGGTTGCTGCAACGCCCCTGTTGCCTTGGGTCCTCAGGAAGCATTTTTCCAGCTCCACAAACGTCCACTTTTGGTGGGTCAGAGGGTTTGGACAAGTTGCGCAGACTGTTGCGTATTTCCTGCAGCATTTGTTGGCTGTTGCCACTGTAGTTACTGGTGGGAAACGTTTTGGGTCTCATCTGTCTGTATCCTTCGGGTTTCTCCCCTCTCTTCATGTAAGAGCATGTATGATGACAGTGTAGGGAATAAAGATGTCACCCAGTCCAGGGTTGCAGCAAAGGATATCAGGGGTCTCTGATGTCTGACCTCACATCTGCATTTTGCTGAGAGAAATGTACAAAACCAATGTGAGATAAATGAGTAAACATCCATATCATTTAACTAAAGTCCAACGCCTAATGAGACACAGAAAGTAACGTAACTTATTGACAAATTGCTAAAAGATACACATTAACGTTAGCAATATGAACATTATCACAAGACAGACTGTCAATTAAGCAAATTGAAATGACCATATAGCCAAAAACACCTGTATTTATCTGCTTAAATGTTACCGTTTTACTTCAGGCTTAACTCGACGTTAAAAGTTTTAAGGCAGATAAAATTTTAACTTAACGGTACTGCCTCACAAACCAAGAAACCGTCCACTAGCTAGCGTCGTTAGCAACTCGGGCATAGCGCTACGCGTATTTGCTTGCATTCAGTTTAACGATAGTTAAATTAATGTTGTTGGTTATAGTCGCCTTAATATCTCCGATACAGAGTGACCTGTGAACTGCAAACTGAGGTTATCACAATTTCACTTTGCATTAAATCAAACGGCGCAGCAGTTTCTCCGCGGCCTGTGTGTTAAAGGCATCCATTTGCTGCTAGGCTAATCCAACAACAGGTTGAGAATTAGCTGCTAGCTCGGAACACAACTGGCAACAGATACGTTAGTTAGCTGTTAGCCGTGTCTGACAACTTACCAGTATCTGTAGCTGCCGCGTTCCTCGACGCTTTTCCTATTTTGACACAAACGATAATTTCTTTTATCTTTCGCTGCGACAAGGACGTGATTTTAACCTAAAATGTCCTTGCTGCACCGAGCTGGCTTTTTCCTAGTCGTGTTGAATTCCTGGGATGTCTGAATGACAAGTACAACAGCAACAAGTTAGACACGGAAGAAATGCAACATTTTTCCGGTCAAGTTTCACAATAAAATACCTGAATAAAATCCTGCGGACACGTTTTTGACCAAAAAAAAGAAAAAAAAAGAGTACAATATCAGTCGTACAAGTATTAAAACTAAAACTATGATAATTCCAATCAATTACAAATTAAATATAATAAATGTGCACAAAATAGTACAGTATAACACAAGGTAATTAACTGCCATAAAAGCCTGTTAAAAATGCAGGTAAATGAATTAGATTAAAAAAAAAAAAAAACACGTTCCTCATGAATGATTAACATTTCTTAGGTGTATCTTCGATTACTTTCTATTAAGAACAGGGCAATCTCAGTTACACAGCGCCAGTACTGCACACAAAACCTGACTTTTTAAGGACATTTAAATTCGTGAAAAAAAAAACAGGAAAAAAAAGACGGAAGTACTACAGTGGGAATTATGAAGGGAAGTTCGGGAAACTTGACATAAATTACCCGGATGTAATTTTTTTTTGTTGTCGGTTCTTTCCCCATCATCCTTCACTTCACCTCTGTACTATCTATTAATCTCTCTCTCGATATATATATATGTATGTGTGTGTGTGTGTGTATGTTACAATTATATTTTTTAATTGACAGCAGCTGTGGTATTCATGATTTACCTTAGATTTCTTTGCTGGCTCATGAGACACTTGTTGTTTTACTCTTTATTTCAAAACAGTTTTGAATGATACACATACAATAATATTGCTGAGTTAAATACTGTGTTGGGAATGTTTTAAAGAAAACCTTGATCCATGCAGGATCCATCACTACAACAGCAATAGAAATGCACAAATATGGTGTGTTGGTAATATCATATGACAGATAAACAAATAAATCCAAAATTTCACAACCAAACTTTTGAACAGAGTATTGTGGGCACCCTGTAATATCAAGGGAGAATACGAAACATGTCTTGACATCAATTAACAGATCTTCATCCCCATCCTGTCCAGTGACGACTTTTTTTAAACTGGGACCTGTTTGTTGACAAAAATAGCCTCTCCATCAGTCCCACACACAAGACACTGTCCAAGTACATCTAGACTGTTGACGGACAGCGTCTGGCTGGGCAGCATGTGAGTTGTCTCCAGACGGCCTTTACTGGAGTCTCCACTGAGCCAGGCACTGATGAGGGACTGGTTCCCTCCGGCTGGGGCCATTGCACTGCGAGATATCACGCTGCTGTTCCTGCCACCTGAAACACAATTATGAAACTCTTAATATTTTATGAGACTGCTATGATAAGTGAAGTGTTATTATGTTGGCGTATTGTTTCCTCAGAATGTTGATATGCCGCCTCTTTAGCTCCCGGCAATCTATTACGTGAGCTGAGTCAGTGTTTTCTTAGTTGCTCTGACAACCTAAAGGATAGACACAGTCGTATGACTAATGCATGAAATATTAAAATATCAAATCATTATTATACAAGCTACTGTATATTTGTTGTCATATAATTGTGCTGTCTAGTATTATAATCATCTCTTGATGCAGCTGTTTGCTGACAAAATCTGGTGACCGGTTCAGATTTAAGGAGGTCAGGGGTCATTGTTGACTTCCTGACATGAAAAATGTTAACTGTCTCAAAATTGTACTGAAGTTTTAACATTGCTGAAGATTCTCAGTCATCCGGGTCATGGTAATTCTAAGTGCTACACTGTGTACTGAATTAAGTATAGCACTTCAATAAATGTACTTACATACATTTTACAACTAAATTTCTTATATTTTGTAAATCATTTCCACCCGGACATTTTGTCCCAAGAAAATATAACCTTTTAAGTCAATCTCTTCATTAAAATTTGCCATTGGTCTGATATTCTTTGGATTATATCACGTATGGCTTTTACAAAACACATTTTTGTGATAAAATGCCATTTTTTGGCGACACCGAGCATTTTCTTTTACATATTAGAGTAGCAAATAGAGGTGCTATATCCTTATTGGCTGAACTGAATGGCACACAGAATAATTTGGCTTGCCTTGTAAGAAGGAGGGCATGTCTGAGTGTGAAGTCTCCCAGTGCAGCAGTGAACCATCCTCTGAGCACGTGAACAGATGATCTGGGTTGGTGGGGTGGAAGTGGACTTCCCACACTGTGCAGAAAGCCAAAGAGAAAGTCATTGCAAACAGAAATATACATTTTCTGATACACAACCTCTTTAATACAAACTTGGAAGGTTATACCTGGGAAATTAATTGATTTGCCTACAAATAAGTCTTACTTTCAGCAGAGTGTGCCTCCATGAGTGACAAGGGCGTGTTGCCTTGTCTCACATCCCAGACACAGAGCATGCCATCCTGCCCTCCAGTGGCCACAATGTGCTGTTGGTTTGGATGTCTGTCCACGCAGTGCAGAGGGACTCTATCACCTGACCTGAAAAGAAAACAACATGTAAGAAATGCTGAAAACAAAATCACACAAATACAAGTTATTTATTTATTTATTTTTTTAAATTACACATTGTTTGTTTAGAACTGAGGAGATCTTACAGGGAGAGAATCTGGGACGGTGAGTTGCTCTGTTGTCTGAAATCCCAGAGCTTGAGTTGACCGATAGAGTTGACCGTCAAAATCTCTGTCGTCCTCAAGTAAGTTACAGCATGAATTGTGCTGCTGTCTGCATTCTCTGGAAATAGTTAACATAACAGTCATGCTATAAAATCCTGAGAATTCTATTTGGTATGTATTCTCTTGTGACATGATGTCCTGGCCAAAGCATCTTAATCTTAATCTCACCTATCACTCGAATCACTCCCTCCTGGTCAGCTCGGAAGACGATAATCCTTCCATCTTCACCCACTGTGACAATCTCAGGACTGCTGCACACAATGCCAGTACAGGGAGCGTTGTCACAAGGGTAACGATGTGCTCGTGCCCAGCAATGAGAGAGTGATATCGTCTGCAGTCAGGAGAGAGAGAGAGAGAGAGAGAGAGAGACAGGACAGGAGATCACAATATTTATCAAAACACCAATATGTTGTATATCGAGTCAAGTAGTTTGACCAAAATTTGTTTACCCATGTTTCTGACTGCATATAAAGACACGACTGTACCTGACTGTTTGGGTGGTGGCGGAAGATGGTGACGGCTCCAGTTGACGATGCTGTGACAATTCTGTCTTGGTCCAAAAACTGCAAATGAAAAAAAAAAGCATACAAAAGGAGAAAAGTAAAATAACCATGACATTGTAAGTATACAGACTTGTTTTACAAAGAAGGTTCAAATTAATTTTTCCAAGGAAAGACATTTGGTGTGACATCCTGCCTTAAATCAACAAAGATGTTCAATTAGTGGTAAAGTGGGAGGATAACTATTGTGCTTCTTTAAAAACCTTCTTGTCCTGGTACAACAATTAATTCAAGTTTATTCAAGTTGGTCTCTGGAACAAATACAATGACAGTAACAAATTCCTTTTATCACTTAGTATTTTATACTAAAGATTCCCTCTGCAAAAGAAAGTCTGATAGGAATGCATGATACTATCCACAATACAAGACAGGGCAGCCTGAGGTTCAGAACAAAATTACTAAGTCAAAACTGCATTAATGTTTCCACAAATTCTGACCTCATATTACTTCAAATTACTGCAATAAGTTTCAAAGTGAGGTATAATTTTTTTTAAATACTGAGGAGGAAAGCACTGGTATCAAATCTGCACTAAGAGCTGCCAAATACTGAAAGCTAAGGCATCAGAATTGGTATCAGGAGGAAAAAAGTTGGATTGATACGTTCACAAATTAAATTGGTAAGTACCCATTTTAAAAGGTCCACAACTGCACAGTTAAGGTTTTTTTTTTAACTATTTCTACTTTGCTCTTAAGTTATAGGCTGGTACATCAGTTTGGATCTCCATGAATGTCTTACTTGAAGGTCGAGAACATCTCCATTGTGCTTGTGTTCACACAGAAGTTGTGGGTCTCCTTCAAATCCATCATCCATACTAGAACCTCCATGATTCCCAATGGACCAAAAGGAAATATTGTTGTCCTGTAACAGACAAACTTTGAGGTTATTCAAGTGCAAACTGAGGAATGCATGCTCGCTGACAGTCCTAATCAGTTGTCAAAATTAGTAAAAAGCCTTAAGTCACTACACAGCTATTAATCCTAGCATGTTTGAATCTGGCAGGAATTTAGCAAATATAGCTACAGCAGTATGACATTATGCCCAGTGGTGTAGTGCAGGGTATACACAGGTATTCCTGCTTATTTTTCAGTCTGCACTGAGTATACCCACTTCTAAATCCCCTCTGATCCCAACTGCTGCAAATCAGCTATTCCAGGAGACTGGTAATAAAAGAAACTATAGGCCCATGGAGTACCTGAGAGTTTTTCTTTTCATGTGTGGATGGATGAATAAGGTATATTTCACTCAAAATGCCTAAATATGTAAATATCTCATCCTATAGTCTGACTGTGGGCCAGTATCGATTGCAAAATCTGCACCTCTCTAGTAGCTAATGTTAATTTCATAATGGTCGTCTTTACTTGAAGTCAAACAGCAGAAGTTAAGTGACAAAGTGCAAACAGACTTACTACTGTCCCATTTTTGGTTAAATATGCAAGAGTAGTCTTAAATGGTTCTGCTAATAGCACGCCACTTTTTAAAAAGGGGACTTAACCTTTGCCAGACGTGCTGGTTTAAAAAATGGGGGCATAAATCAAGAGCGTACCCACTGGTTGTGCCTAAAACAAAAGTTACAAGACATGTAATGTTAACGTTGGAATTCGTTAATTTCACCGGTTTCATGTCGAACCTTAAGTCGTGTTTTAGAACCAACCAAACGTTGAAGTCCACCGGTTAGCGCATTAACGTAAATTTTAAGATTTTTCTATCAACTTTGGTGATCTTTTATCAAAATAAACTGACAACTTGCCAACCTCGTTATCCCACGAGCCAGTCGCAAAGATTTCTGGTTGCTGCAAAGACGAATGTGATACTGGTCGCCATCTGGTTTTACTGATTTTCTGAGACACGTACTTTGCATTTGGACTCTCCATTGTCACAAAAACAGCCTTTTCTGGTTTAAACAGAATATCGGTGTGTTAGCTTAGCATGAATGGTGACACCAAGCTCTCCGCGCCTGCTACTTCATACGTAGCTACGGTGGCCCAGAAAGGTAAAAATATGAAATCGCTCGATTTCTCTCACTATTTTTTACATGTGTCGCACCCCACTTAGCGGCCACCGTCTATACTGCGGCAAATCTGATTTTGCACTGAATGAGCAATGTGGCCGTTTCCAATGCAGTTCCCCTTCGATAAAGCTTCGATTTGATAATATTAAATATATATATTTTAATGTCACTGTTCTGTATGAGGGGATATGTTAGAGTGGCCGCCCTGCAGTAAAATCATTTTGGATGTCTGGTGACGTATCCGCCGCTCCGCCGTCTGCTCTGGAGGTTGTCAGTTTCATCGGCAAAACAGTTGGCGCAGGCGCGGCACTGACAGCTGCTGTCTACTTACTCCGCAAAGTCTGTTTAATAATGGCCTGGAAATCTGGAGGAGCCAGCCACGCAGAGCTCGTTAACAACCTTCGCAGTAAGTCCATATATTTTCTACTCTGGCAGCACCGACGCTTTCAGAGGCAGGTCGCCCGAAAACGGTTTAGTTTGGTGGCTGACGGGTAACAGGGGAGCGGTAGCCAGCTGGTTGCTAAGCTATGTGGTATGTTGTTGTTGACCTAGCGTTAACGTTCCTTCTCTCCACCCCTTTCCCAAAGCACGTTTACGCCGTGGAACAGATGCACGCATTTGTCCATGTGAAAAATAAATTAACAATGAAGACACACGTTTCATGTGTGTGCGCACTGAATGTGCGTGCAGCTTCAGTTTTGCGTTAAGTTAACATAGCCCGCTAGCTGTATGTGCGTCATTTGGGACGTTGTAGCTAGCTGTTAGCAGCGCAGCTAAATGCCCTGCCCACATTCATTGATGGCTATCAGCCTATCACTGTACCATTCACTTTACTTTTGCGTGAATGACACTGACAGCTGTAAGCGTGAGGCTCGTTTCTACAGTGTTTCTGTTAGTGGATGTCCGAAAACGACCGCATGCTGTGTCACAGCTGCAGCTAGTCGTTAAAGAAGCGCGGTGACTCAGTGTAACGTTAGCCACCCTGCTGGACGGCTGCTTCTGGTGCCCTGTCTAGTATTGATTGGTGCCATTAGTGCCACATGGTTTATTCTGCCTTTTCTGGTGGCAGCGCATCCTGTGGTGAATAGGGTAACGTTAACCCAGTGGTCGCTAACCTCTGTAACAACATTTGAGCTCTGATCTGACTTGAAATATTTCTAACTTGCTTCAAAAGATATACAGTGTGATTGTACCTGCAGATTGGAGTGTGCAAGTTCGCTTTCAATATAAAGTATCTACAAGGGCTATTTATATTCTGTTCAGATCAGCATAGCATTGCTGCAGATAGTGGAGCTGCGAGTGTTTTGCCAAAAGCTGTAACGTTATGCTGTGAGGACAGTGGTCAGTCATGCTCTTCTTGCTTGAAGTGAAAGCAAAAGCTTAAAATTTGCCACATTCTGTTTTTATATTTCTTGCACGGAAATATGATTGTATTGCTCAGTTAATTCTTAACTATATGTTGCAACAGTGCATGAGGAAATTAAAAAAAACTTATGTGGTAAAAGTTAGTATGCTAAGCTTTGCAATGCAGAATAATTACAGTCTGGAAAACAAACAAGAATAAGTGAGTTAGTCTCTCCACAGGCTTTTTATTTCAATTCAGGACCGTCCCTTTTATGCAAATTATGCAAGGGAATGTTTTCCAGCAGTGGCATAGATATTTTGGCAAATATTCACATTTCACTTGTCCTTGAAGTGGTCATTACTTGATTATTATAAGATATTCTACTTCTCCTTATCGAACTTTGCTGGACTCTGACCCATTTAGACAGCCCAATGGCTTAAATTGAACCCTCAGTTTGCATAAGCAGGATATAAGCAGGTCACACTCAGGATGCATGCTAATTCAGAACTTTTTATTGTTGTGTTGTCCTGAGCAGCGCTCAGGAAAGGCCATTTCAGGCAGCTTCAGTTTGCCTGGGTGCACTTGTTTTGAACCTTGAATGCTTTATACATTCTAAAGTTGCAGCACCCACTTTTGTGTTATCGGAAAATAAAATATGTATAATAAATACATACTTATCGCTGATTATAACCTCGAAACAACAACACGTTGGTTTGATTATGATAAGGCTTGCAAATACAACTTGTCATGCCGAGAATAATTATGGCTATAATTTTGGGCATAATAATAATTGTAGGCAGCTTGGAATCTCTCATTAAGGGTTATTTAAATTCCAGTAATCTTGTGTAGGTGTCCATTTGGCAGCTTTGTGTGGTTTATTTGTCATGTTTCCTAAATTGGCACATAGCTCTGAGGGTGAGTGGAGTCGGTAATGAGAGCAGCGGCTGTCGTTGGCTTTTCCTGCGTTTGGCCACAGCTGCTACAGGAACCTGTTATGAGGGATTATTCTGAAGACGCTTAACGCTTCTTCGGGGAGCTTTTTTAGTGTCCTCCTCCACCACACTTGTATAAACTTTGACACTGCCTGACCTTGTGTAATTTAGCTTGTGTCCACGACACACGTGTGGCCCTTCATGTCCGTCTGCTGCTTTCATTTCGTCATGCATTTTTTTCCAAGTTATTCTCAGTTTTTGATACTGTCCATATTGTTAGCTGCAAACTCATTTCTGTTTAACTTAATTTTTTTCCTTCAGTGTCTCAGTATTTGTCACTGCTCTTCTCTGTATAATTAATACAGACTCTTACTGTTTGTCTTTATTTATAAGTAACATTACACTAGTGATAGGCGGCCGTCTTGTATAAAGTACTAAAGTCCCCTATCAGAATATTACTTGAGTAAAAGTCTTAAAGTAGCTGGTATTTACTGTACTTAAGTATCAAAAGTATAGTGAATATTAATGTAGTATTGAAAGTAAAACTACATGTAAAAAGGGGTCGAGTTTGACTTGTTAAAAAACGTTTATTTTGCATTTTTGTAGCCTCTGGTCTACATACTGACAGAATATCCCAGTCATAAAACAAAATGCAAATAAAGTGATAAAAGAGAAGAGCTTTCAGGAAACCTTCTAAACTCTTATGGGCCTGATTTCAACACAATCGGCAAAAGTTAAGCTCAAGTTAAATCTGCAACTGGCGACTACTTCATAGCAACAAATTCATTTAAGATCAAACATAAACCATGACGAGCAACACACAAAGTAGAAACCAAGTCATTATTTGTACTGCAGCTTAAAAGCACCTGTTTGCACTCTCGCCTAACATGATTAACCAATGATCCAACTTCACTGCAGTCTGTGATCCAACATTACTGGCTACCGAAATGAACAAAAACCAAAAAAGTCATTGGCTCGTTGCCTACCAAATTTCATCTGGTTTTATTTAGTAACTAGTAACTAAGTTACTTACTTGAAATGTAATGGAGTAATGGAGTATCTATTTCTTTGGAAAATGAAAAGTGAAAGTCTACAGAAATAGAAATAGTAAAGTACGGATTTCCAAAAAAACTTTAGCACAGTAACAAAGTATTTCTACTTCATTGCTTTATAACACCGGTAGGTGGTATAAATAAAAACCTTTATCAAAATATATTTACGGTTGTACTATGATGTGGTCATAAAAAAGGTTCTGGAAAATTGTTTGAAAAATAGGAATACTGTGTATAATTTGTATGTCTTATGAAGTTAATTTGATGCTAGATTTCATTTGATTGACAGTTGCCCACAAGGGTCTAACAAACGGGGGGTTATAAATGGACTACAGCTCTGATAGTGGACGAGTTCTAACGTCATAAATCATCCCATCAAACACCCCTTACATTCCAGTAACTGTAGCACTGTAATTGGTTGTGTAATGTTTAAAATCCCTGAATTCATTCTGTCCCCGCCTGTGTGTTATTTTTCTTTTATGTATTTCTATTCACATTTGCTGCACGGTTATATAATAGATTCCTGCCTGGTGTTTGTATTTGCTCATGTTCCCATAATGCACAGTGACACAAACTCTTTTGCATCCCCAGAAAATGGCATTATTAAATCTGACAAGGTCTATGAAGTCATGCTGGCTACAGACCGAGCCCATTTTTCTAGGTGTAATCCATACATGGACTCTCCGCAGTCAATAGGTACGTCTCCTGGCCTGCTTATTCATGCATCACAACACAGTCCAATGTGAAAGGGTTGAATTAACGAATCTGTGCCTCTCTTTTAACCAAAAGGCTATCAAGCAACCATCAGCGCTCCACACATGGTATGGCTTCAAAAGACTCATACATTTCTGTATGCTGTGAATCACAAATGTAAACTGTTTCAAATTGTTTTTTGTTTGTTTGTTCCCATTCTGTCATTTAGTAGATAACAGAGAGAAGTAGTCAAAGATCTGAAATAATTCTCTTTCCTTCTTCATTCTGTATTAATTGTAGTTTATGCATTTGTGATGATTGTTGGCATGTTAGCTTTGCCAGTTCTCTTTAATATGCAGCCGTTAAAAATGTCAATAAATGAAATATCTTTAGAAATTAATTTTTAACACAGAAAGAGTCAAGTAGTGATGCTGACCTCAAGTGAGAGTTCCCTCGTCACAGTCTGTGTTTGATGCAATATGAATGCAATATGATGGGCTGTAATGCAGTTTCCTTGTTGGCGTCTCCTCCTCCCAGCACGCCTACGCCCTGGAGCTCCTACACGACCAGCTGTACGAGGGAGCCAAAGCTCTGGATGTCGGCTCTGGCAGCGGAATCCTGTCCGCTTGCTTCGCACGAATGGTGAGCCACACATGACGGGTAAACACATATGATTTCTCTTTGGTGGCTTTTAATGAGCTAGTCAACCAAAACATAAAATGAGATAGAACATGCTTATCGCTGTATGAACCAAACACTGTTGCTCACTCTGTGCTTTACAGGTAGGTCCTAAAGGTAAAGTTATAGGAATTGATCACATCAAAGAGCTGGTAGAAGATTCAGTAAACAATGTGAAGAAAGATGACCCCAGTTTGATAACATCGGGCCGAGTCAAGCTAATAGGTAAGACTTCATTGACAAAAGTTGACAGGCATTTTGATTGTTTGCAACAGACACACTGATGATGATGATGATGATGATGATGATGAGACATATGATGCAACACTCTGGCATCGTAATATTTGCCAAAATCACTTTTCTGGCCATTATTTAACACCACAACTCACTAAAAGAAGGAGAAGTTGTGACCGTATTTCACGTTTTGTTTGGTATTGAATTGGTGACATGAATTATGGGTGCCCTCTTTAAAACTGTGGTGATTTTTTGTATTTTTTCCTGCTGGGTTGTCTGAGTGAGAAGGGTCCATGTTTTAGAATTTTTTCAGCTTCTTTGCAGCAACATTGACATCTTGAGCATTGCAGTCAACCACAAGCTAATTGGTTTTGCTTTCAAAGTTCCCTACAGTCCTCTCTACTCCTCTGTAAAAATAGTCATGACGGAAACATGTTTGTCACTGGAAATTATTCACTGGAATCATACGTGTCACAACAGTGATAATTTCCATTTCATCAAAAAAAAATACTTGAAGCTGGGGTTTGTAACTTTGGAGAAAAGAGCAAAAAAGAGCAATTTCGACAGAATTTTGAACACAAACATCACAAACCCCCGATTACTGTCCCTTCTTAGGTACCTCCCTTCCTCTCTCCTGCAGCCCCTTTCAAATACAGTTCATTTGTGTTCATCATACCTGTGCTAAATACAAAGGCTGGTGTTCTTTTGGTTGTATATACAGTTTTTGGCAACGGAGGAATTGGAAGCGAAGGAGTCAATCTTTTCACTGCTGGAGCTTCGTCAACTGCCGTTGTTTCAAATTCCTTGTGAATGCTCAAGAAACAGAGGAAGCATCAAGCCACTCAATCACTCAGAGCAGAGAGGCCCGATTGGCCCTGAATGCATCAGTATTTTTACAAAATAAAACACAGAATACAAACACCAGATATAATATTCTTTATAAAATTCCCTAAAGGTCTTCATTGCAAACGGAAAAAGAAGTGAAGAAGAGCATTTTTTATTAAATGAGTTACTGCAATGTTGTCAATGTTGTGTATACAGAGCAGACAGAAATAAAAGTTGTAAAACGATAATACAAAGAAACAATGACTGTGTGTGTGTGTTTTAGTGGGAGACGGGCGAATGGGCCATTCGGAGGAAGCGCCTTATGATGCCATCCATGTTGGCGCAGCAGCACCTGTTGTCCCTCAAGCTGTGAGTTTCTCCGTATTCTTGAAGAACTGATGATTAAGGTCACATTGTCCCAATTCACTGCAACACAAGGAATGCATACCAGCACGTAAAAAACCCAAATCTAATGAAATTGTTGTTCCAAGCATGATTAAAGTCATGCTGAAGTCAGAAATGCACTTTCAACTCCTATGGACCATTTCCCTGCTCTTTTATTTAGTCAAATTTAAAAATGTATCACAAAAAAAAAAAAAAAAATAGCATTTTTAAATTAAAGTCTTCCATTTCTGTCTTTCATTTAAAGCAAAATCTCCTGGGTCCCTAATGTCATCATTGACTTGGGTCGTTATTGGTTGAATCTTTTTTTGAATTCAACCAATTATATCACGCCAATCCACCTGTCAATCTAAATGTAATGTCCGAGCAAGGTTAGCGCAGCATCCCTCGATTGGAAGGGGACGCGAACCCGGGACAGCTGGTGATAAAGGCAAGCTAATTCAGCTAAAGGGCCAGGCCAGCTCGTGAGTGGACATGCAGCTGCTTTTACCTGTTACATAAATCTGTAAATATTAAATATAGCTAGCTTCATGTTAAAATTTAGCAAAGCCCTAGCAATGGTTGCCAAGGAGTGACAACAACACTTTCCAATAACACTCCAATCAGATTCCTCCAACTTATGTCCCGCCCCTATCAGCCCGTTCATTGGTTAATTGTTTGAATTGCAAATACGCCACAACACGGCTGTTCATGCTCTGGAAAAAGGCATTTCAGCTCGTCTTTAAAATAGTTCTCTTTTAAATCATCATGTTTTGTTCCCGTGCTGTTGAATCATACTCAGTACCTCTTCTTTCTCTCCCAGCTTCTGGACCAGCTGAAGCCGGGCGGCCGGCTGATTCTGCCCGTTGGCCCGGCAGGTGGGAACCAGATGCTGGAGCAGTACGACAAAATGGAGGACGGCAGCACCAAAATGAAGCCCTTGATGGGGGTGATTTATGTGCCTTTAACAGACAAAGAGAAGCAGTGCTCCAGGTGGAAGTGACTTCCTTCTCCCCTTCCTCCCCCTCTCTCCTTCTCACAGTGGCAAAGGTGAAACGGTCTGGCTTGGAGCAGGCAATGGTTCACAAGGGGCTGCATTTTGCTGCTTGTTGACATGTTTTGCTTCTTCCATGCCATAAAAACTAGCTGCACGTTCTATATCTTTTTTTTTTTTTTTAATTTAATTTTTTTTTTTCAAAACTCAGTTTCTCCAAATTGGTTCAGTTAAACCTGCCTGACTAATGAAATTTGAAGTAATCATCACAGTTTTGAAACCTAAAAACTAATGTAGTAGCAGTGTTGTTTTTTTAAAAGCACGACAAATCTGGTTGCTCACAAAACATTAAAATCCAACCCTCCAACTATTCTGTTTGGTCTTCTACTCTGTGAGATGTAGACAGTAACTTTGGATTTTACTGTGAGAATGTATCTTGACATTTTGCATGTGATTCTAACTCTTCTGACTTTGTGTTTGCATGACTGAAGGACGGTAGCATTTCTTGCACGCTGCCCATCTTTTTCTGCCTCTCCTAACAGTCGACTTCTGTTTCTTGCAGGGATGAACTTTGAAGACGAAAATCCATAATCCACCTTTAAGTTTGAACCGGGAGAAAACTTGGATGGGTGTCACATAGCCCATGATTTTGTTCAAAGCATCACAAAACATCTTTTTGTTTAAGTCTGACGATGGACTAGAGTATCACATTAATGACAGCCCTGTGCGGCTGGGACGAAGGACTGCTTGAAGCTCAGTGCAGAAATATCGGAGAGGGCATTTTTTTTCCCTTAGAAGGCCTGCATCTTTTTGGTTGTGTTTTACTTTTAAACTGTTGGATTTTAGTTTTTTTGAGTGTGTTTTCATTATTTTAAATTACAATCAGCCATTTTTACAACGTTACATTTCAGCAACATCAAAGCTGAATATAGGAGGAACGCCGGGCAGCAATGAGGAAAGCCTGAAACCTTATAGATAACTCACGTAGCTACAGCGTGCGTGTGTGGATCATCTAGCTGTAGACTTCTCCCCTGCTTTTTCCCCCTGCCAGCAGTATTATGAACACACACACACAGACACAGGCAACACAATGACTGATGTAACCCACACGTCCTCTTTGATGTGAAGCACTTGTATGTGTATGTCATTCTACACACAGAGTAGGCAATGCATCGGATCTGACTGAATTCTCCAAAGAGAGCAGAGCACTAATAACACCGACACACATGCACATACAGGGCTGTGCTTTTTCACCTGGTGATGTGTTGCTTTCTGCCGCTGGTTTTCCATTAACAATTTGTGCTGGCTCTTCTGGTGACTCATACTTAATGGGATAGTCACTGCTTTGCCAAAATAAACTCTAACAATATAAAGCAAATGAATGTCTGTTTTCTTGAAATTAAAAAAAGCACATTTTATTTTGGGCAGTGGAAGTGAAAGATGATACTTGGCTTGGTTTCTGGAATGGAATATGGAAATAAAAAGATGCTTATGTATTTGTCTGCCTTTTGTCGGATTGTTTTGTGTGTACAGGTTACAGCCTTGGGATGTGACAAATATTTTAGGTACATAAATTCCCAGTTCTTTAAATTCTACCTCACCACACTTTTTGTGACACTGCCCCTAAAGGATGGCTTGAAAACTTTCTAATGTTTACATTTACTTTGTAAATACCATATACAATTTCACTACAATTCTGGTGAAGAAATACAAAATTTTACTTTTTTAAAGCTAATATAGGTCAAATATCAGAAAATGACTGTAAAATATATTAGTTTTAAGTGTTAGCAGCCTAAGTGAATTTAAACTTACAAAGTAAATGACCTTTTTGCCCTTGATAGTATTTTAAACATGAGCTATGTGCTGCAGAATGTTTTAAAAAAAAAAAACTCAAAAAAAAAAATAAATTTACACTTGAATATACATCAGTGTTTTTGGATCCATAATAAATTTTAATATCTCACACGTAAGACAGCACTTCGGGGGAAATACATCTGCGCAAATATAGCACATACTACATGTTTGCTTCGTAAATAAAATATGCAACAAACCTTAGGAATAGAATTTTGAGTACTACAATTTGATATGGCTTTGAATGACTCTGGGAAAGGAGTAATGATTTGTTGTTGGTTCCTTATCAGTAAATAGAAACAAAAACTAACAGGCACTCTAAAGTGTAACATACCATCAACTTAAGTAAAATGCCCAGCAAAAATATGGCACATTAGTGTCATCTAATGGCAGAAATATATCATATTTTTGAGCAGCACAAATCAGTAAAACAACATCACATGTAAATAAAAATGATATCAATGTAATGCTTTTGGAGTAAAGCAATTTTGATAACGGGGGCAAAAAAAAATTCTGGTACTGCATGTATCCCAGAAGTCACTGGGTGAATATACACAGCTGTGTATCAGTATTGAACAAGGAATGTTGACTCTCGTATCAGATTCTCATAAGACAACATAAATACGAATTTACAAGCATTGGAATATGTGTCTCTGGCTTTGAAGGCAGCATCTATTAGCAGCAGTTTACCAGTCAGAAGGTTCAATGTTGACATGTTCAGAAACGCTTGTGACAGCAGAGTTGGGATGTTTCCAGTCTGAGGTGAGGACAGAGACATGGAGCTGCAAGAAAAATATGGCGAACACTGAAAAAAAGTCCTGGCTCAAACTCTGGTGACCACACCCGTGTTTTTCTTTCTCACATCTGGGTATTTTCGCCTCTGCTTCCCTCGGCTGATTGGCTACAGGTACATGCCATTGATGAGGTAATCTGACTCCTCCGTGGTGAGCGGTCGGGCTTTCTTCAGCTTGTGATGAACAAGTCTGAGACGACAACTGATCATGAGCAGCAGCAGAGCGGTGATGATGAGGCCGAGAGCCAGAGGAAGGATTGCACCTGTAGAACATTACCCATAAAAACAAAACAAGAGGGACATGTAAGAGACATAGACACAGAGCAGTGCAGTGACTGAATCTAAAACATTCCATTTGGGTTTTACCTGACTCTGGTACCGGATGTCCTCCCATTGCTGGAAATGGTTTGGAGAGGGGAGTGTCGCTCTCTGCTTGGCTCTGCGAGACTTTAGAGGCTGCTTTAAGAAAAGCACAACTTGGATTTGGAAACAGTCAACCTTTAACAACCAATATATTGACAAGTCAGTGAAGTTTTATTGAAATGCACTCTAGCTTTACCTATCTCAGTCTGTTTGGTGATCGGAGGAGCCACGGTTGCGGGTTTGAAAGGAGGACCTAAAGGATGTTTCCATGAATAGTAAAGATAATAAATATATCTGAGATGTTGCAGAACAGTTTTTAAAAAAGAAACAATGAAGAAGCAGATTCTTACTTCTTTGGATACATTCACTGACACAGTCAGATTCCTGGAGGAAGTTGTTATGGTTGCCCTGGCAACCGCCATACAAGAAGTGTTTACATTCTCCTGCATTTTGGTCATAGTACCAACGTGGGAAGGTGCCTTTACAGGGTCCGACAACTGGAGATGCAGCACATGGATCTACAGCGAAAGAGTCAGACGCAATCAACTCTTATTCACTTTGGACACATAGTCACCTAGCACTCTGTATTTCTGTGCAGCACAAAGACATGAAACTTACATTTATACTTATGTTTTATACAGATTTTAAAAATCCATAGACAAACATTACGAAAGAGATTGTGGCTCATGGAAATGACCAGTTAAAGCTGTGCTAAAACCTGCAACCTTTCTTCTCATCACTCTCAACTTTGTTTCCAGCTTCATCAAGCATCTTCTCTGTGCCAAAAAACCTGTGATAAACCCACTGTACTGACCGAAGGCTGACAAAGGTTGGTGGGGTTCAAATTAGAGATAGAGAAAGAGTGAAAACTGGACTTATTATCGCCATATTGCCAGAAACATGACTCAAAATAAATACGTATGGTGCTCCACGTCAGCTATTTACAAAGCATTCACTGTTAATTTATAAGGGGATCCTGTGTCATTGTTGTGTTTATGGTTTGTTGCCCCCAAGTGACCAAAACAATCAATCAGATGAGAATAAAAAGGATCAATTTTTTTTGATTCCACACAGGGAAAAAGTTGCAGCCCTACGGGAGTCAGTTCCTTCCGTTTATACCCACAACAGAGAAACAGAGTATTTAAATGCTGTTCCACCACTCTCTCTCTCCTCTTCAATGAGGTATCGTCTTAGTTTGCCAAGCATTTGGACATGGGACTGAGCATTTATAAAAAGGAGAAAAGACTCCTGAGAATTCACCTCACCCAAGTAATACCTGTGGTAAAATACCAACAGGGGAAGAAGCCCTTTCGGTCAGTCTCAGCCTGATTCAGGGATCAGATGGCTGAAGGGACAGTGGCGCTTTGTTCCAGCACGCAAAGAGCTGCTTTCCCAGGGAATGCAGAGTGGCTCAATGGCTTTGCCAGCATTTTGAGCTCAGTGCTGTGACTCAATGGCTGCCTACAGGGGCTCCATCTGCTTCCATGCCCGATACACAAAAAAAGATCCTCTCTGCCTCTTAACTAAGGGATTCTGCACAATGACAGCGATGGAGGATCATATTGTAAGACAAATATTTTAACATTAAAAGCTGAATTAAAAGAAATGCTTGCAGATTCCTAAAAAAAACATACTTTGGATGTACCACTCTTCATCTCTTCATCTTCTGGTGTGAATAAAATGCTTTAAACAAAAACATGACCTTACCTTGACTGACAGGCGCCTCCTGTTGACTGGGACTTTTTACAGGACTGGCCCTACTCTTGTCCTGAAGTGTTACCATGTTCTCTGTGGTCTTTCCGGCCCCAACTTCATCTGTCTGGGCTATAGACTGATGAGGGTTTGGCAGATCTGCAGTGTGCATCACGGACTTCCTGCTGCTGTCAACTACAGAAATTACAAAAAAAAGAGGAATGTTTAAGAGGTTTTTTGATATTTGTCTTTCGTCCCTGCTTTTATTTAGCTGATCTTGATAAAACATGTGATTCTGAAAGGCTGAGGGAAACAAAGGTTTCTTACACATGGGGCAGAAGTCTTCATCAGAGCGGTCTGGACAGTGTTGTTTCCCATCACAGGCGTAAGTGATGTCAATACAGCAACCGTCATCACACTTGAACTGATAGTTTGAACAGTGACCTGTGCAGACTGCGAGAACAAAAAGATACAATAAAAAACATGCAACTGTTGTGCACTGTGACCCAAAGCCTACTGTTGAAAAAATGCACTTCAGTATCTTTTTAATGTTGTAGCATCAACTTCTCTTTCATTTGGTAAAGAATTAATTAATAGATAGAACGTGGCAATATTTTTAACCGTTAATCTTGACAGAAATACAACAAAGCTATGTGTTTTGGTAAAGTCATCACCTTCTGCTTGGTGTTTTGGTGCCAGCACAGTGACGGAGACGTTGTCAGAGCTCTTCTGGCCCGCTGAGTCAGTGACCGTCATCTGGAAGGTGTAGACACCCTCCTGCAGTCCACTTATCTTCAGCAGCCCTGGATGAGTCACCTTCCAAAAACAAACAAAAAAACAGTCGAGGATGAACAACAATTCAGTTGTCAGATTTGAATGATTCCAGTGGTAGGATGCAAAATCTTTTTTTTTCTATTCTCCTTCCCTTCCTCTTTCTTACCTTGTTAAAATCCCTACATAACAGATCCCCCCTCTCTCTCTCTCTCTCTCTTTTTTGTGCTAATATGTATACTCTGTGAGGATGAAAGTAAAAGGGTTTTTCTGTTTTTTTCCCTGTGCAAAAACGAATTAAAAAAAAAAGGTTATGAAACTAAAATTTTTACGTTTGCAATACAGATTAAATCCTCTTTCAAAGTTTTTATTTTATTTCAGAATATAAAATTTATGGAAACTCAGTTGAGAAGTTGTTGTTAAAATGTAGTATATAACAAGCAGAGAAGGTATTTTTTGCTAAACCAGCTAAATAAATTCCTAAAACAATCAAAGTACTTCATCACATTCACGCAAAAACAATATAAACCTAACCCTGTATTACCTGAAGACCTGATTTATAATCACTCAAACCCTTTTTCAGCAATACAAAAAAGCAAACCCCCCTATAACCAACAAAGCTTGCTGTCAATTGTTTTCACTGGAAACAGTTTTATTTTTGAAGGCGGAAAATGGTGGAAACAGACCACAGATTAAAGTGTGAGTATTATTGTGAAAAGCTGGATATATTGTACTGGACACTCAACATGTTTCCTCTGAGGCTGCGAACACAGAGCAGCTTTTTAAGCTGCAGCTGTCCTTGGGGCAGGTTTGGTGGTAATAAGCTCTTATCTCTGTTTGTACAGCAAGATATGATGGAGCTGTGTTGACTTAACAAATGCAAACAGGCAATTTGACACTGGTGTTTGTGAGGGCGATTAGTAACTATTCATTCTGAAAATTCAAATGTTAGCATCATCTGATCCCTGAGAGGAGAGAACAATACAGTTATTGCTGTTTATACTTCCTTAATTGCCTCAGTGCCTCCTTAAGTGTTTGTTTTCAGTTGTTATCGGGTTTGCTGAACACTGATGCTGCTGTTATTCATCTGTATCATATGATAGTGGATCTTATCCTCTAAGGTCATTTGGCTGTACTATATGTTGTTTTTTTACTACACTGTGATATGTTTTTACCTGTTGTACATGTTGAAATTTCCCTGTTTTCATTTAAGGAAACAGGGCTGCAGTCGTAGCAGTCAACAAACTGTCTAAACAGAAGCATTTTTAGTTGCTTCTTAAAAATGTCAACAGAGGCCACCAATTCCCAATTTCTGTGGAAGAGCATTCCACAGTTTAGGTGCAAAAGCCTCAAACGCTCTGTCACCCTTTTCAGACTGGGGTGGGGGACACAAATAGGCTCTGGTCAGCAGACCTAAGTGACCTGCTGGGAGCAAATCAGACAGACACACAGGTGCCTGACCATGCAGTGCTCTACATGTAGTCGCCAGAACCTTGACCTGGATCAGGACGTTAACAGGAAGCCAATGCAAGGAGGCCCAGACATGAGTAATACCACATGTTCTACTGGACCATTTGTTAAAATGTTTATAAATGTACACTGACTCTTCTCAGAAATAAAGAATTGAATTGTACTGAATTGCTTTTAACATTCACTAGACTATAAATAAAACGTAAACACTGACCTTCATATTGATGGCTGTGTCCCCCCTGACCAGAGTCCACTCATACTGGCTGATCCTGTGGTCGTCCACACTGTCCCGTCCATCAAGGACAGCCCAGTCAGTGGGCAGCTGGATCACCACATCCTGTCCAGCATCACTGCGAGGAGGCTCATCCAGCTCTGCAGAGTTAAACAGGAAAACAATGCTAATGGAGAGGATGCAGACTGCAAACCCACTTTATTTAAATTTTTCTGTTGTATTAGCTCTTTGTACTTAAATTCGTACTTGATCTCACTGTAGTTTAAGACAAAAAATGTTTCTTAAAACTGTGTCGCAGTAAAGGTAAAAATATCCTTACTTTGCACTTTTAAAAATGCATTTAATCATAAAATTGTGCATATTTTAATTTTGCCATTAATAATGCTTGAGTTTGTTGATCAACAAATTAGATGACTAACTGTGTTGCTTATTACTTCACGTTTCAACTGTAATAGAAAGCCCACATTTTTATGCGTTCAGAGAATCCTTCGTACATGTATAGAGGAGATCAGCATTGTCAGAGAAACACCTGCTGCTGGTCTCAGTGTCCTGATGTCTTTCTGCACCGCTTGATACCTGAAAGGCAAATCATTAACTCACCCCGCCTGCTTTATCATCATTAGTAGCACTTACTAGTGACACAACTAACAGGCAGAGACATATGTCAGAGAGCTTACCTAAAAACCAAATCATCTCTTCCAAAAAAGAACTGAAACTTAAACTGAAACCGCAAAAAATGGGTAAAAAAAAACTACTTTGAATTGTGGATTAAAAAAAAAAAAAAATTATAAAGCCTCTTAATCTCAAAAAGTTTGATGTGCCTCGTGGAAAAGAAAGCAGGAATTACTTTTAAGATCGTAGATCATACCTCACCCTCCTCATTTTTCTTACATAATGAGTACATGCATGTCAGTGACAACCAAAAAATACTGTATACTAGTCCTGAAAAAATACAAAACACCACATTTGCTTATAGCATTAGATAACATGCTAATGAAATGAAATAACTGTCCAGTAATCAACATGACTCAATACTTGTACTTTCTTTGTGTTTCCTAGGTGTGCTTGTTTGTTTTCATTCATTTACCATCACAAATAAATATCAAGTTATTTTTCAATATAATCTGCATATTATTTAAATTAACAAATAATCTCTTCTTAGTTTGTTTTTAATTTGAAGTGCAGTGTTTTAATCAAAATACACTAACACATTTGTTTCTTTAGGACTTAGTTATTAGTTATACTTTAATTAATGAGCCCCTGATAAAGTGTTAGCTGCTAGGGTGACCATATTGATAAGGTGACCATAATAAACTTCAGCTTAATCAGCATGTTTACCTGGTTAAGCACTAATGATAACATTTACTAAGTTTTAATCGGAAAAACAAACAAACAAACAAACAGTAAACCAAATAAAAAACAGACTATGTATACATGCATTACACTTTAGATCATGATCAGTCATCTGTACCATTAGTTTTTATGCTGTTACAAAACTTGTAAGTCTGCGTTTTATCCGATCCCCCACCTTGTGTATCGTCCTTGTCTGGAAGTCCATCCCCGGGCCTCCTGACTGAACCGCTGGGTGAAGCGGGGAGGTGTCCCTGCGTGTTGTTTGCTGTCCGGCTGTATGTGCTGAAGCCTTGCTGCGGTGCGAAGGAGCAGACATTTTTATTCCTGTAGGTGCAGTTGAACAGGTAGCAGCTGAGACTCTCCCCGGGCTGCCTCGGGTCCTCCTGGACCACTGCCACGGTGCAGTGAGGCTGCGAGCAGCAGGCGTGCAGACAATCCTTCCAGGTGTACACTCTCTCCGGGGTCAACAGGAAGGTGGCTCCCTGCTCGATGGAGGCCCTGGTACGGATGATGCGCTCCTCGACGGCGTTGAAGTCGCCCACACAGGAGTCAATCACATCGCTTACCTTGTAAGCCTGGTCCTGCTGCAGCTGCTTGCGGAACTCTTCCAACAGCTCCTCCACCCCTGATATCCTGGATTTCAGGTCCGATATTGGTGAAGAGCGAGCATAGATTTGTTGGACGGCGCTCAAAAGCACGACACAAGCGAGCAGCAGCAGCCGGGGATGCTGGGGGAAAGCCATGTTGTTCACGCAGTTCAGCGGCGTCTCCCTCTGCCTCCGGCTGGTCTCCGACGCATGAGGGTCCACACAGCAGCGACGGCCCTCCCTCAAGAAATAAATCTCACAATGCCTAAATAAAACACGCTATTTCGAGATATATTCTTCTTTAAATCAAGGGCGGTAGAGGTGACGGCTTGTCCTCTGACGATGCTAAAAATCTGCCGTTGTCATGGTGAGGGGGAGACGGCCGCGAGACCAGAACGACCTAACGGCTGCTCAGCAGAAACCACTGACGTCACAGATGGATGAAAATGGCGAGCGGAAAGCCAGTTAACACCTGCAGCTGTTGGTATCTCTTTCTTTCTGTGTTTTATCACTCTCCAAAGCACAATGGCACGCTAAATGAGATTGTACCCTTCAACTTGACTTGTACAAAAAGACTTGTAGTAAGCTAAATGAGTTAGCTTACCCTATTAGCATGGCTGTTTTTAAAACCAGTAGCGTATTTATACTAAAACGCTGTCCAAGTTTTAACAAAAGTTAGTAACACTCTCAAGAAATTGTTGTGTTGTGAGACTTAACATTTTTGTTAATCAGTTTATTCCGTGTTACTTTTTGACATGACCTTGTCACACCACCACCATAGGCAAAAGTTGCGACTGACTGCAAAATTTTTAAAGTGTGCTGCATTTTCTAAAGGTAGGCTACTGTAAATCCAATTTGGAATGCCTCTTGAGAACAATAAATAATTGATGTAATAAAAATATTTGATGTGACTTTAAATATTGTGCTTTGAAGCAAGTACAACTGCAACCATGAGTATATTTCCCAAGAACAATTACATTTACTTGCCTTTTCTTTTAATTGAAAAATAAATAAATAAAAATAAAAAATCCAAGCTAGCCTATATTAAATCACATTTGTGACAGAATATTTCTTGCACATTTCTTTCAAAGTTTCAAGATGAAAAGTTTTATTTTAGCAATATGACACAAAAACCTTGAGAATTCAAACAATCGGACACACTGCTCATGATTATTTCCCACCTCCATTTCTGACATCATGTTTTAAAATGAAAAAGGTCAAGGCGCTTTAATTCCATATGAAATTAGTTTGCATTTTAGATTTTTTATCACAACATACATCTGAGTTGATAATCACATCTACACAGGCAAGACAAAGCACAATTTTGTCAGTGTACAACAATAACAAAACAGAGCAAATGATTTGATGTTATATTAATTACTAACTGAATATCATCTTGCATGATTTGTGACAATAAAAAATACAATACTTTACAACTCATTTTTTAAATGTGTTCATTATAGACTCAATCCACATGGAAATTTAATTGTTTAACAGTGTATTTTTTAATTACATAAATGTTATTCACTTATGATTTTATAACACAATATGTACATGTTTCTGAAAAATAAAATGCAGATTCATTTTATAAAAGGAAGTGTGAAAAAAAGCATCAACATTTTAAATAATTCTCAGTATGGATAAAAAATAAAACAGGGCATGCACTGACATCCTTCAGATTACCATAGCAATTAAATTAAAAATCCATATAAATAAAGTAGTGATAAGATGCCTATGATAAAAACAATAGTACAGATGGTTCTGAATGTAGTATTTTGTATCTCAGGCTTGTATCAGAAAACGATCAGTCTCCAGTTTTGTAAACATTACATCTTGAAAAGACGGGATAAAATGTTCTGACAGTTAGCAAGATTCTAACAACAAATTTTCCACCTGACTCATTTCCAACACACCTGTGACAAAGAGCTGTGTGATGTCCATCAGGCATAACAAATCAAGTGGCATCTCTCAATAACTGTTGCTTCAAAGTGACCTCTTTTCCAAACTCTTTTATTCAAAATGATCATAACACTCCTGACACAATCAGCCAACCAGTTTCTTTCCTGTGCACGTGGCAAACACAGGGTCTTCTCCTGAAAGTCTCGCCCTTGTAAATACTGAGGTAAAGAGGAGAATACTGAGTCGTTAGGACAAACTTCTTGATATCTCTGAGTGGTTGTTGTCACGTAAGGCCTCAGGTTGGCTTCTGCCTGTAGTCTGTGATGGCCTTCCATAGTTTACACAGGATCCCGCCTCTGACAGGACAGACAGAAAACACTGTTAGGTTACAATGTAGTGCAGCGGCACAGTATGCTTCCTTTAATATGTTTCACAACTCAGCTGTCAGCATTTTGTGCGGCCTTCACAACCTATGAGAACATCTTCTAATGTAATTTCATATTGCTTCTTCTGTCTTGAGAGTCAGGAAACACTTTCCATACATGTGCGTGCACAACATCATTTCCTGTCAGTTAAAGCAACACTATGTAACTTTGACCGAAACCCACTGCTTCATATTGAAAAATGAAACTTAACAATGCACATTCATATGTTACATAAAACAACAATTTGAGTAAAACTGTGTCGTATTTTATGGAGATGACATCCTACGACTGCTCTGCCTCAACTCTGTGATTCACGGAGGTTCCTGAAAGCAAAATATAGGCTTCCCGTAGACCGAAGCTGCAACTGCAGCACCGGGTCATTGCTGGTGACAGCTCCGCTAAAATAAAAGGCTGCAGACAGACAGGGCAGTCGCTGAACATCAGAGGAAAAACCAGCGGGCATTTTCTCTGTAAAATATGACCTGTTTTGACTAAAATTGCTGTTTTGTTAGATGTATCAACATGCATCATTTAGTTTCATTTTTCGAAGTAGTCAGTCACAGTCAGTTACACAGTGTTGCTTTAACGTTGCATGAAGAAGATTTTTACAATATACAGAGAACAAGACTTATGATTTTATCCTTTTCAAGGTATTTAAAAAATAAATTCAATGTTTTTTCATACTTTTTTGGACCTGCAGAAACTTTGAAGAACATGTCACTGAAAATAATGTTTGCTTTCTGCCACCATGTCTTTCCTGATACTACCACTGAAGGGCGCCAAAGGCCAAACATACAACTCCTACACAAAGAGTAATGGCTTTATCAGTATCAGTAATGATTTTTTAAGTTTTTCAACCTTGTGTGAACATGATATACTATGAGCTTATATGCTGCCACAAATGGGAGAAATGAAAAAGGAGCCAAAAACGAAGTAGTAGGCAGCCAATAAATTTATTTGATGTGATGTTAACAACTGGATCAATCAACCACACCTGAAAACATCTTCAGAAACTGTGAGCAGTTTCACACTCACACTTACTAAGTCCTGAAAAAGGAAATTACACCTTTATATTATATTAATGCCATCTCAGGAGATTTCTGAGAAATAACACTTTTTTTCATACAGATGTGAAACTGCTACCAGTCATCTTGACAAAACAGAAAAGGTTTCCTACCTCAGTCTTAAACTCTTCAGATCGTCTCTTGTAACGTCGTGGAGGATGTCATTCAATGTGTACTCTTCATTCAGTATCTACAGAAACACGACGCAAGAAATGATGACTTAGCTCTCAGGTTACCTGCTGTTCTTTGGAAATGCACAAAGCTTAATTCTGTCTTGCATGATTTAATCCAGTTGCAAAGCACGAAGTCATATTGTTTCAGGATGGTATTTACCAAAAGAAAGTGACACAAAGTGAAACACCAGCTTTTATATCGCAAAGATTTAGGCAAGTTTTGTATAATCTGTAACCAACAGATAAGGTCCAGCTCCAAAGTCAAAGTGGGGACTCACTCTGTCTATGGCGTCCTGGTCGGCACCGTAACGCCTCAGCCAGCTGGTCAGATCAGGGTCTTCACGTCTCTCAGACGGGGGACTCCTCTGTCCCTCTGGAACATCTGACGATGTGGGGACGTCTGCAGGAGAACACAGTGAAGAGACTCATTTAGACACACTGGACCCATTCTGCCAACAGTTGCACAGGAAATAAACCGTGTGCTGCAGAACCAAGAGATAACCAGTGATGGTGGAAGTATTCAAAACAGAGTGCGGGTCGGGCCACATTAATCTGTCCAAACCTGACCGACTCTGAGAGAGTTTTAACTGAGCCCGACCCGAACCCGACAGGCATTCTGTTTCTTACATCTGAACCCGACCCAAACCTACATACATACCAAAACTACAGGCATGGTTGCCAACAGGAAAGTAACAAATCACCTCTGTGTTGTGTTTAAATGTGTTGTTATCTAAATACAAACCTCAGCACTTAACTGGACATATACCCTAGCACTAGCACAGACACTAGATCAAACTCTTTGTATCTATTCACTTAATATCACCTATTTTTACACTACATTTATTCATTTAACACAATATTATTGATAAAACATCTTGAAAGCACAATAACACTTTAATCTATTTCAAACCATATTTTCACGAGTCACTTAAAAGTACCATTTTAATTGAAGTGACTAAACCTGGTCTGATACCTGACAACGTTATTAAATTCTGTCCGAACCCAGCCATGACAGGCTCAGGTTGGATACCCATACTCCAATTCAAAAGTACTACTATCAACTAATCAAATACTATCTGCTCCAAGTAAAAGATATGTTCTGAAAATGTTACTTAGTAAAATAATGTGTTTATCAGGGAAGTTTACTCTAAGTACCAAATTTAAAAGTACTTAATGCTGAAAAATGTCTCTGTTACAGTCATACTATTTTGTACTATGTATTAGATTATTATTACCCACGTACTGACGAACAGTAGTGTACTGACGAACAGTGGGCATCAATTTGCACAACCTTTAAAAAACAGTAGCACATACGTGGTACTTGGAAGTTTGCTGTTAATGTTTGCACAAGGAGAAAGCCCATGTAGAAAGGATCAATATCACTGCTTCAGTAAGCATTAGTATCACCACTCCAGTAATAAAGGATGCATTTTATGTTTTTATACCTGAATCTCTGATCAGATCAGCAAATTTGAATTTCAAGTTTCACGATTTTGACCTTTAGTAGGTGCATTGGTTATGATGCAGCTTATATATTATTAATTATTTAGTTAATCTTATGCAACCTCAGCGAACTCCGGATACCTTCCTGCACCTTTAATTACCCTGTGATTTATTTCACACAGATCAGCTGTGAATGGACAGCAGAGTCTTCCTCAATGAGCAGGAGAGCTGGCTGTAAAATGTAACTGCTGCATGCAGTGTAAAAGGGTAAATATTACAAACCTGCGGGCTCAGATCGCAGCCTCAGTAGTCTGATCTCCTGCTCTCTCTCCTCCAGCACTTGTTGCAGGATGGCCTGATACTCTCTCTCCTTCTCCAGCAGCTGTTCCAGCAGCCTAAAGATAAACAAGTCACATAGAGGAAACACGGTGGGAAGGTTTAGGGCAGTGAATCACAAATAAAATGACTAATGAAACACAAATGCACAAAAGAAAGCTTTCAGGCTGACACATGAAAGGGTGCCACATGGCCGTATTGTTTGTGATCAGAGTAAATATAGTATTTATTGCACCTGCTGGTCTCCAGCTTCATCCGGCCGAGCTCCATGCTCACAGAGCGCTGTGCATTGTGGGACTCGTGTGAGACGGTGGAGCTGAGCGTGCTGACTCCTGACGTGGCCACAGTGTCGTCGTGAGCGGCCACAGGAGGCGCCCGGCTCTGGTGGGTGGAGTTTCTCTCTGGCTCTGTGTCGTCATCCACATCCTCCTGCTCAGCCGGGTCGCTTTCTGACGCCAGACTGAAGTGAGGCCTCAGCTCTGAACAAGAAGACAAGATACCACTTCAGCGACTTAATGATGGATAATCAAACAATCAATAGGCCACTCCCATTGCCATGCCCCCCTTTTAGCCAATTGGCGCGCACACACACACACACACACACACACACATACACACACACACACACGATCTCCATGCAAAATTTCAGCCTCCGAGGGCGAAAACTGTGGCTGCTAAAGAGTGGGAAATATTTCTGGACCCATAGAGAGCGACCTGAAGAGCTGCTGGTTGCAGCTAAAAATGACATTCACCGGTTCAGTCTATCAAATGTAATGATTTTTTGCTCCTCCCTGAATAATGTTGTAGAATTGATTTTACAGGTTTATTGAATGTTGGATGAACTAAACAAGCAATTTGAGGTTTGGTCTTAAAGATTACTGGAGTCATCTGAGAAACAATCGACAGAATAATAAGTGATACTTGCATTTTCGGTTAATGTTATTATTGGTATTGGTGAATATTTTTGATTCACAATTTAAATGCTGTTACATTTGAGTTTTTTGTCCTCTCACGTGAACATTGAATACATGCAATGCACATTTATATGACACAACAATGTGTAATTTAAAACAACACACAAGTTCAAATTTATCCCAGAGGAGAATTGTTACTGGTGCAGGCTTTTAATAAACTAATGTTGATCAAACACCAGGAAAAAAGAACAGAGTCAAAATCCATTTTGTGTTATAAATAGTTGTTTTTTTATAATTAATTCGAGCCACAGTGGAACCTGGTTTCAGATTTATAAATCTGCTATAATGAAGCAAAACGCTTGGCTGTGAGCTTTTGAGCAGTTACTTCAAACAAACAAGCTGAATAAAGTGCAACAAGCAGGTCACACCATTCTGACTCAATCTAATAATCGATTTAAGGTGTTGAGATGTAGTATTTGGTTTAATTCTCTTTGCAAAGTGACGAATCTCTCCAAAATATACAAACCGCCCGAGCAGCTGCACATCATTTCTTTTTACTTTCCAACTGCAGTAATGCTCCTATGCTGACACATTGGACAGCAGCTGCTAGCACTTATATGGTGTACCCGCGCGGATGATTTGGGTGTTTTACCATCACTGAACATTTCCAGTTCCCTAAATATTTTTTTTTTGTTCAACAAAAAGCTTTGATGACAGGAGGTTCCATGTAAACTCCTGAATTGATCAGCCAGTCAGCGCCGCCCTGAGGGACCAGTGATAACTTATTTAGAGGTGGTCTGCTCGAGACACTGATGATGTTACCTGGCACCAGGATGGTGATGGCCGTCTGCACAGCTTTGCGGATGATGTTGTCCAAAGCGAACATCCAGTGAGGCTTGATGTTGTGGTTCCGCAGTACTTTGTTCACCTGAAGTCACAAAGAATTTCACAAATACATGCATTTCACATTATTAATAGATTTTTAAATATATTCTCATCAGTGTTTGTTTTGGTCTAAGCAAATCTCAACAAACGCATCTTTAAATCATCACAGTTTATTTCCTGATATTCTAGGATATTTCTCTTAAATACTGGACCTTTGAGATCAGGCACTTTTGACCAAATCATGAATCTTCCTCTTTTACTATATATTATTTCCCCTGCTGACCAACAGGAGGCATCAGAGCTTCATCTTCTTGCAGGATTATGCAATACCCTCACAAACATTAATAACAACCACTTGCTCCAGAGTAATTTCATCTGCATAACTGCATTTCTGAGGGCAGGAGCAGTTCAGCCTTTTAACAGAATGAGCAATCACTCTAGACAAATTCCCCTTTTATAGCCTCACTTAAAGGTTCCAAGTATTTTACACTAATCTGTCTGATCTCTGTGCTGGAGGAGCCGCAACATGTCAGTCTGCTGATGCTGTCTGCAGCCCATGGAAAATGACAATGATTATTCTGAAGTGTTCTGAGCCCATTGCTTAAGAGGAGGCTTGGAGCACCTCTGCCCACAAACAGAGGGTGGATATATAAGAGGACCACGCGTTACAAGAGCAGGAAACAAGAAAATTAGAAGCCTGGAAGGAGAATTTCAGCAACAAATAAAGCCTCAAATAAAGAGACAAAATGTAGTTGAGATAAACTTTGGTGAATTCCTTCTTGTGACATCATCAATGTGTTCCTGTCATGTTCGGTGTTGTTTTTGTGCCGAACACTTACAGCATCCTGGAAGCCAAACAGCACGACCTGCAGCTGACTGATGGACGTGCTGTCAAAGTCCAGCTCCAGCTTCAGTTGAGACAGCGTATTGGCGATGATCTTCCTGTCCGCCATGCGAACAAATTCAGCCAGACTGACCACGAGGGTGGAGATGTGCTGAGGCTTCAGCTTCATTTCCTCAGAGCCCTGGAGGAGAGGGGGAGGGTAAGATTAGGATAAGATAGTGTGATGTACATTTAAAATTTAAAGCAATTTTCCTTGGTTTTCTAAGTGACTGGTGGCATTTCATAACTAACCTGAGTGAGGGCCTCTGTCAGGTTGGCCACCACCTTGTCTCTGTCCTCCGTCAGGATGTGATGCAGCGTGGCTCGTCTCTCGCTGTCCTTTCGGAGCATAAAAAAGCCTGAGTCCTTCTCATCGGGAGACGGAGGTGCGCTGTGGTCCTCGAAGTTCTCCACTGGAATGCTGAGTTACAAAGAAAACAACTTCAGATTCAGTGAAAGTAGATGTAGATCACTGATTTGGTTGCACAGTTTAATGCAGTGCAAATATGACTTACAGTCTGTGTTCCTCAGTGTTAAATTTTTTTCTATTTCTAAAAAAACAATAATGTATGACTACAGTATGCAAGTTCTTCTAAAAGACAACCATTTTTAAAATAAACTCTGTACAAAGAAGTTTTAATTCAAAATTTTATTCACAGTGCAACATATTTAGAAATAATTTGAATTAAGTTTTTACCCATCACTGCTCAGTTACCAACAACTGATTTAAAATATCATTATAAATTTTTTAATTTATCATAATGTTACATTTAATTATGCTGACCTTCTTTGTGGATGCAAATCATCAAGATTCATCCAATGCTGTTTTCTTACCAACTTGCAACACACTAAAACATTTACCAACATAAAAGTCAGGACCCTCAAAAAAGGGACATAAGTATAAATGCAGGCTTATTTTTTCAGATTTTTCTTACTTTTTTCACAGTATTAAATAACTGGCTAATTTGATTTATTCAGGACTATTCACGTAAAATGAGGGAAAAATTACTTTGACTGAACTGGTTATATCATAACTTAAATAACTGAAAATAGATGAGGGTCCACAACTTTAATCCATCATAACACTAAAACAGGGTTTGCATTAGAATCAATTCAGTATAAGGCTTATATAGACCATCAGCTTAACGTTTACCAATACTGCAATCATAAACTAACATCATGTCAGTATAAAGAGAATCAAAATGGCAGATTATTCATTAAAGCAGATCATGTAATGTGTCTAGAGCCCACTCATTATACCTGAGGAAGAGAGACCTCGGCCCCTTGACATCCCTCTCGCTGTAGCACTTGATGCTGGGCTTGAAGATGAAGGGGTTGGTGTTAAGGTCGTTGTCAGGGGAGACAGAGCCATACTCGCTGCTGCTGCTGGTGTCCTCCACCACCACCGGCACTGGCAGGGAGATGCTTCGAAGGTACTCTAAAGGACACAGTGAACCAAGAACATTAAAACCTTTGCTAATGTTTGTATAGTCTGCTGCACTGCAGCACAGATGAAGGTGTTTTCTGCACCGACCAGGGAGCAGAAGCTGCTCTTTTAACTGCAAAAAGATCTTAAATCTTCGCAGAGGGTAAATTTAGAAATGTGCAGATGGAAAATTGGATCCTTTTCAGAGGAGACACAAAGAAAAATCTGATAATTCACCCTCATTGTGTTTGGGGGGAGGAGCTTGATCTGATGAACCCTGCAGCAATTTACAGACTTTGTGTATAAAGAATGAAACAGGAAATATTAAGACGTTCAAGCGTTCGGAAAGAAGTCATGTTGTGCAATGTCTATTTTGAGTTCTTGGAAAGGGCAGAGTCGTGCAAGGCAGGTAGCCACTGGCAGAAAAAAAAAAGAAAACTGTAGCCTAAATACTTATCAGCAAAGCAGGCAGATGTTTCATGCAACTGATATACAGATCATAAAGTAGTTCATGCAATGGTAAACATGCCTGAAAGAAGAAGAAGTGTATAGAGTAAAATAACTCACCTGACCCTGGCGTCAGAGCTGTGGAGGAACACAAAAACATGTGTCAGCAGTAAACCGAGAACAAAACAGAACATGGTTTCCATGTAAGACTGGCAGAGCAACATTTCCAAACATGCAGGGAACCATCAGCTTTTAAGTTTCTCTAATCTTTTGTTCCAGTGCCAGAGAGCATGGCAGTATCACTGCTGCAGTGCAAACCCTGTGAGAACAGAGATTATGGTGAACTTCAGACAATAAAGATTAGGGTTCTGTTTCAGGATTAACGCCTCTTTCCTAATGAGCAGTTGCAGCAGGTGCGACCTTATCAGCAGACAGACACTGCTTGGGGTACTCGTCAAATACACATAGACTTGAAATGACTTGAGTAACTCTGTCAGTGACTGGCTGATCATTACATGCAAAAAAGTCAAACATTTCTCAATCATTCGATGCTGCCTGCTTCCCCTTACAGGGGTCGGTTGTAGCGCTTCCTGTCAGAAGCTGCTTCCCGTCTATCCTGCAGCCGTTTTTATTGTTCCCTTTTGTTTTATTTTATAATGTTAATATTTACCCTTGTGGTAGCTGTATCAGTTAAAGAAATAGTTCTACATTTTGTGATATTCGCTAATGTAGTTTCTTGCCGAGAGGTAGATCAGAACATTGATATCACTCTCACATCTGTTTGCTAAATATAAAGCTGGCCCCAGGAGACGGTTAGCTTAGCTTAGCATAAAGAGTGGAAAAAGAGAGAAAAAAGCTAGCGCAGCTCTGTCAAAAGGTCCACCACTATTATTTCTTGACTCGAAGTAGTGAGTGCCTGGACACTTGAAGTCAATGTGAAGTTGTTTGGCGGTTGTTTGTTTGTCGGGCACACAGATGTCTCTTCGAACAAGCTGTTGTTTTAAAGTTTAACAGCATTAATAAAATACAATGTGTACATAGCTGAGCTTTAGAAGTCATTTGCCAAGTGAAGGGTCTCCCGAAAACAGACATCTAAGTCTCCGTAAAAAAGTAAATGAGCATATTTTCAAAAAATGTCAAATTGTTTTTTTTATTTCATTTCCTGATGTTTGAATTTGGTTTATTTAATCTTTTCTTGCTTTACTGACACTGAACGACTTCAAATTGCAGCACATTTTAATCACCTTATGTGGATCTTTAGGAAACTTGGCATGAATTTCAAGTAAGTTCATGGAAATCCAAACTTAGAGTACAGTAGAGAACATCAACACGTCATTCCTAGCTGAGTTGAACCCACCAGTGAAGCTGCTCTTGCTCTTCTTCTTGCGGCTGGTGACGGTGAGGAACTCATCTGTGAGCAGGTCGAGGGCGGTGGCACGGCGGTCTGGGTCAGGCTCAAAGCAGCGCAGGATGAAGGCTTTGGCCTCCAGTGACATGGACTCTGGGATTTCTGGGTGGATCTTAAACATGCCCACCTGCAGAAAAGGACATCAACTTCAGAGAGGAACAGAAGGTGACCTGAACTAATGCATTAATAAGTTATGTTGGGATAAATTATTTGATTCTCTGCTAGGAAAAACTTCAGTGCAAAGTGAGTGAACTGTAAACTGTAGAAATGTTCTTCACAGCTCAGGCTGTATCTTTTGGCAGCAGTTGAGAGCAATAACGCTCAAAGTTCAACGGAAGACTCAACAAAAAGAAGGCTAGAAATTCCTGCCGTTGCTGTTGAGGAATGTTGACATAAGATCAACAGGGAGAAGCCCCTCCCTTGAGACATTCCACACGGATAAGTGAAGACTATATGAGGACTGTTTTACCACTGAAAACCAAACACACCTTACACGCTGCAGACACAACATGAGGTCCATAGTAATAAACATGACATGTTTGTTTGTGATCTTTCTCCAGAAAACGTGAGGAGGTCCCTGTTTTTTGCTTTCATGCATTGTTTACAAGAAGGTATATTTAGCACAGTAAAGCACGCCTCCTTGTTTGACTTCACAGCCCTTTAATTTGATCACATCTTATGGAAAATATGATTCACAGCTTTGACAGCAGTGCTATTACGCCTTCCAGACAAGCATTTAAACATGTTTACGGTCACTTACGAGCAACACGTTGCTAAGAATAATATTTCATCGGTGTGGAGCACTTTGCATTTCCCATCCAAAGCAAATATACAGTGTGAATTCAGTGAGTCAAGATTTTAAACACACACACACACACACACACACACACACACACACACACACACACACACACACACACACACACACACACACACACACGTGCACACAGAAACGGAAAAAATAACATGGGGGAGTCTGTGTTGGTTCCTCTTCATGAGCTAATCATTTGTTTGTGTTCAAACAAACGTTCATGCATGGATAATATTTGGAGTTTCTACTGGGCGAGATCACATTGCAGCAAGCAGGTGGCAACTCAGTGCAGGTGCACAACAGCTGATTCACCGGTTTTGTCTCTATGAAAGGAGGAACAGAGAACTGCAGACATCCCATTTTTGTTTCAAATGAATTTAGCTGAGAGAAAGCATCACTTTCAGAAGAATATAATGAAAATTTAGCTATAAATATCAAGGTCCAAATTGGTAGAAGACTTGCAAATCTCATGCACCTGCTGGTAATTTACATGAACTGTATGTTTCCATAAATTCGTGCCAGTTGAACATGGAGGTCGCTGTGTATGAACAGTGTATTGAATGAGAAAACTGTTTGAACCTTGGATTAAAATAGCCCAGTAAAAATCATAGTTGTGAGTGTGACTAAGCAGAAAAACCTTGAAAATTAAATTAGAAAATCGCTCATGTGGCAGTTCAAACCATTTCTCAGGACAGACCTCAAGAAACCTTTTACTTTCTTTTCAATCAGGTGTTTTGATACGATAAAATAAAGTGGAAAAATCTATCAAATTTGTCCTACTTTAATGTAATAGTTAAGCTAATGGACTACATAGCAGGCTAGGTTAGATCATAACCATGAAAATCTGTGTTTTTACTTAACTACCTTTGCTAGAATGGTGCTAACTTTTTTACAGCAGTTTCAATTCATTTCCCGAAACAGTTAACATTGGCTTTACTACACAAATCAGCAACCTGTTAGCCAAAATTCAACACATTCCTCAGTGGGACGATGGGATCGCAGTTGCTTCTGGTGTCTCTCACCTTGAACATAGCAGCCTGCGGTTCTCCCAGTTCATAGAAAGGCGGTTTCCCAGTTGCCATTTCTATGATGGTACAGCCCAGAGACCAGATGTCTGCTGGCTTGCCGTATCCTCTGGGACCCTTGTCTATGATCTCAGGAGCCATGTACTGTAGTGTGCCTGGACAAACAAACAACATAATAAATACAAAGACAGAGAGAGATGTATTTATATACAGATTAGTATAAATGTTAATTAAGTATCAGAACCAAAAAAGTCAAAAAATAAAAATAACTCAGCACTGCCACTTGTGGTCCAAAGCAGTGGTCTTCAACCAGGGGGTCGTGACCCCTAGGGGGTCCGTGGAAGTGCTGCAGGGGGTCCCCCAAAATAGTTACAATTTTTCGTCAAAATTATTTATATCTGAGAATAATTTTAAGTTTGGACAAAAATTAAGTGAGTAAACTCAATTAAAAGTAGACTCTAATATTAATGGGGCATAATAAGCTAATTTTTACAAATATGATAATAACTGAGTATAAATAGGTTAAAAACAATTGGCT
>JAQLOL010000010.1:20559283-20595732 GCA_029783665.1 Naso thynnoides | reverse complement strand
TTTTTACAAATATGATAATAACTGAGTATAAATAGGTTAAAAACAATTGGCTAATCTTAAAACGCAACACTTAAAAAAAAAAAAAAATCGGAAGGTCGCTGCACTGTTTCTCCATCGATCAAGGGGTCTAAAGTATATGCAACCTCCATGTGCCAATAGTAGAAACAAAAATGGGTCAAACCTGCTTTCTGCTTCAGTCAACATAAATGCACAAATGTTTCACAGTCAGTAAAAGTAAAATTGACATCAACAAAATATAAAAGAGAGTGATGTAAATGTCAAAGACAGCATTGCATTAAGTCTAATTATACATTTTTTATCTCCTGAGGTGAAGGCACAATTCCCGCAAATGACCAGTAAGGTTAAAAGAGCTTTATGGGAGCTTGTGTGCTTGTGTGATAAGGAGCAAAGAGTGCCTCTGTCGTGTCCAGTAATCACGGCTCAGTCCAAAGTAACAGTTTCAGCTCTGCTTTGAAAAGATTCTTTTGTTCTAATAATAGCCTGCCGGGCTTTTGCTGCTTTAAGAAGCTTGTGTACTGAGCTAAAAACAGGCAGGGACACATTTATAGCAGCACTGAGCTATAAAAAGGAGTTGCCCAGTTTCCTGAAAGAGCTCCACCACTCGGGGTAAGTCCCTGTCTGTTCCAATCAGCTGCCAGATGGTCTAACCCAACACGTCAAACTGAGCTGTGATTGGCCGTTGTGGTGTGCACAGGCACAGACCTGCCTGATCTGACCACACTCTCATGCCAAACACAGCTTCTCTGAATAAGAACAGCCAGCTATTGTCAGTGATATCACTTAGCATGTACATGTGGTTTTTTTTAAACTTGCAAAAACTTGCCAAAAAATAGACAACTGACTCTTTTTTCATTTCCAGCAGATGAATTTGCCTTGGTTTTTCCTCTGCTGTGCAACGTTTGACTTCCCAAACATGTCAAGGAAAACTGGGAACATTAGAAAGCAGCATTAAAGCAAGTTACGAAGTTTCATAGGTAACTTTTCTTTGCATGTTACTTCAGTCTCTCTTACAAATTCCACACTGTCTTGTACTATATATTTCAGTCTCTTGCAATATTCTCACTGTCCTGCAGTGCTGCATCTAGCACAGTATAAAGCACAAACTGTCCATTGCACATTATTTTCAGAATGTTAAAAGCAATAAATAAATCAAATTCAACGTGTCATTGCATCACAATGGTAAAGGGGCAAATAAGTTAAAATCACTGCATAATTATAGCTGCTGGAGTCCATAAATACTTGTGACTACTGCGCAGTCATTTAACTCAGGAATGAAGAGTGATCGTACCAGTTTCCCATTGCAGAGAAAAGCCAGATGTGAGCAGGCGTTACCGAGTTTATTGGCCAGTGTTAAAGGAGTGTTCCTGGCCAAGAACTGGATTACTGCTCTAAAGTGGTGACAGCCATTTAATGCATATGGTTACGTCAATGTTCTGCCTCATTTACGAAGAAAAAACACAATTCTGTAAGTATGCAGTAAAATTGGTTCTTTGCATTTAACCCATCTATTAGCAACATTTACTTCCATGTACATGTTTATGCTGATGGGGTGAAATTAAGCCCCTGGAGGTCACCCAAGCAAGCAGGAATGACCTTTTTGTGAGGTGACTATGCTAGTCACTGAGCTGTCTTGTGCATTATGGTGCCACGGTTTTGAAAAAGTATCTACTTGTGATTATTTCAACTGATGCGATAACATTTGCGATATAATTTGTGATATTGGAAGGAACCATCATTTTTAAATTGTTATTCGCATTTGTATAAAAAAGCAAATTGAAATTATTATTACGTGATTTTTGCAGAGAGAGATGTACCAAACAAAGGTGTTTCCTGAAGTCACGTTTCTTCTTAAAGCTGGGGTAGGCAATGTCTGGAAGTCAAGCTAGCTGTAGCATGAGACTCCTTGGGAAGCAACTCTGCTGCACCCTCCCCCTCCAGTTTTTGTTTCGGCTCGTATCTTATTTTGATTGTAGTCGTTCTCTCTTCTTAGGCCAGTTTACACTTTTCACATTCACATTCACATTCACATTCACAATGAGATGCAATGGTTACAGGGAAAGTTTCAGCGGTTTCTCCCCTTGGCTGATGGTGTCGCCTGTAACTCAGCTCGTCAAGTTGCCAGAGACCAGTTTTAGAACGTAAGGAATGTTACTTGTTTTTCAACAGCCAATCAGCTTGTAGCAACGTCACCTGTCCCTAAGAAGCGCAGCATGGAGCAGCTAATAGGAATAAGCGCTCTCTGAAATGAGCCATGATTGGCTGAAAATTACCCGTCACTGTCTTACGGAGTCAAAAAGAGGTCCAGAAGTCTGGCGTTCTTTCAGACCGCCTGAATAAAAATATGCTGAAAGGTTATTACAGAATTTTTGTCTGATGACACCAAAAATAAACTGCCTGCCCAAACTTTAACAAACACGCAATTTAAAAATTGCGGTGGGCCATATTGCAATTTTGATTTAATTTAGATTAATTATGCTGTCCAGTTCTGCACCTATGATGGCCACTATTGAGCAAAGTCCCTTGTTGTTTCACAAAAATTGAGATTTTTAGTAATTTAACCAACATCAAATCATCTTAATGGGTTAGTATGAACAGGAAGCTGGGGGGGACTGTGTCACTCAGTGGGCGGGAGCATACCTGTGAATGTCTCAGTGCAGGGGTTGATCCCAGCCAATCTCTTGGATGTGCCAAAATCGGATATCTTCAGTACGCCACTGTAGGTGTTGATGAGAACGTTATCACCCTGTGGATTGGAAAGACATCTGTGAGAACAGCATGCACTCATTGTCTCACTGACAACACCAGCTCATGATAGTTTTTAAGATAACGTGAGGTGCTTGCAAATCCTTAAGAGTGACAAACAGCAGGTTACAACACACAGCGTGGGTGGAGGAGGGCGACATCCCGACCAAAACAAGGTGATTAACATTTACGCGCTGCTAATGATGCTTATATGGCCGTATCGTTAAGTCAGGTGGACGTGTGGGGGAAGAGGCTGCTGACCCTAATGACTGTGTGTGACAGAAGTGTTATCTGTGTTGGTTTGTCATAACAGAAATAACAGCGAGGGGATTTTACATCAGAAAGAGGGAAGTCTGGATTACTGCTGTAGCCAGAGACCCTGTGGAGAAAAATATGCTGTGAGCAGCTGCGACGCTCCAGGAATGCATCACAACAAATCACATTTACTGAGCAGAGAGTGAAACTGAGTACAAACACACAAAGATTTTTAAGACTTTTTGCAAACTCTGAACAATTTCTCTTGTTCTTTTTTTCAAAATTTATATAAATTCCATTACTCTATTGTGTGTCTGTTTATGAATTCCTGTGCTTATAGTTCCGGATCTTTATAATTTTGGCTTGGGTGGCTGTATTTTTTGTTGCATTTTTAATTTTTTTTTTTTTTGTTATTTTTGCATTTTCTTGCAATGATTTTATTCTTCTGTCTTTAGATTTCTTGTTACTGCATCTTAAATCAAAGCAGAAAGACTGAATGAAAAATGCTGTAAATAAAATTGCTTTGCATGTCAAACCTCTTATCTGTTTTCAATTCAGTGCAGTCCGATTCACTTTATTTTTAATTTTTTTGCAGTGCATCTCCCACATATCACCTGTCAATCACACAGCATGTCCACAGGCCAGAACTCTCATCTTCCCCTCCTGGACTTCCTGTTGACAAAGTTTAAGTTTCTGTAGGTGATGGAGAATTTCTCTTGTCTGTTAAGTCACTGAAGCTTTTTATGCTAACTCTAACTACACTGTTCTTCCATCAGTTAAAACATAATGAAAATGTTATGTTTATCATCTCCTATTCAGCTGGCCATTTTCAAATAAAACATCCTGCCAGACAAAAGGCAGTGTAAATATTTTCAAAAATGTAATTAGAGTTAGATCACTGCTGCATTTTTGCAATGAATACTTTTTGAAAAAAGTCTCTTAACGTTGTCAGGTTGAGCATTCTCTCATACGTCTTCAGCTCATCCAGTTTAAATGATGCCTTTGTTGAGGTGAGCCCGTAAAACACCAGCGATGCCACAAACCCATAAAAGTAATTGCACAATAACTTCTATTCAGGCACCTTGATGTCTCTGTGTGCTATCTGGTTGTCATGCAGGTATTTGAGTCCCTCCAGGATCTGCCGTGTGTAGAAGCCGATAGTGGACTCGTTGTTTTTCAGAGGACCCCACTTGGACCTAAGCAGTGCAGACAGACTCCCTGGACACCAGAGGACAAAGTACAAAAACGATCAATATACTCAACTTGACCTGAGATTAGCAGCACAGTCAGAGTGTCAGTGAGTCTTAAGAAGTTTTCCTCTACCTCAATACTTCTATTAAATCAAGTAGAACGTCAAGTTTCCATGTTTTAGATGTTGGAGCTGTCAAAATCTATTGCAAGGCAGCTGGTGTCTTGATTTAAATAAGAACATCAGGAAAAGTTTGTTCTTTAATGTAAAACATTTATTTATGCAGACGTTAAGAGCAACAAAATCCTGCTCAGCAGCCTCCCCGTGATCTCCAATTTTATCTCTGTTTAAGAACATAACAGCAACGTGTCTCACCTCCAGGCACCTGCTCCATGAAGATCTTTATGAAGCCGTTCTCGCTGATGGATCCGAGGTACTGGACAATATTTTTGTGCTTTAAGTGCTTGTGAAGAGCGATCTCCTCATGGAGCGGCTGAGAGTACCTGTTTGAAACAGCAAGACATCAAAAAACTATCTAACAGTCTATAATGGTGAAGGACAGATGACAATAAGACAGTGTCATTTCCATGAAACAGGTTAGACACTGTATATAACTGTAAGAAACACTAATGTATGCAATGCTAATAGAACAATGTAAGGTTAAATACTGAAGAAGTAACTGAACATTTACAGGCAGTATTTTCTCATTTTTCTTTTTAAAATGCCGATTTTTGGCTTAAAAATCTGAAATTATGAAAAATCCCACAGAAAACTACATTCGATCTCTTAAAAAAAGCAAAACCTCGATAGGGGTTGCAACTTACAATTCTTTTGATTATTAATCAAACTACAGATTATTTCTTGATTAAACTGTCAATCATTTAGTCTGTTTAAATCATTGAATGACAAAAAATGATAATATCTAGTTTCCAGAGACTAGATTTGTCAAAATACCCAAAATATTCAGTTCACCTTCATAGTGGAAGAGAGAAACAAACAACCAAATAAATAAAATCATATTTAGGAAATGAAATGTGTTAGATATTTTTATTTCTGCTTATAAAAATGGCTTAAAAATTAATTAAATATCTTAATTTTTACAAATTCTTTTTCCTGATCTACTATTTTTTCAGCTGAATCTCAAAGAAAAAAACAAACTTATCAGAATGCAAAACTCATGAACTACATGAAGCAGATAAAAAAGAACTGAGTGTGAATTACACAACAAAGAAAGACGTCGTGCATGATCCTCGCTGTGTCTATTTCTTCACTTAACATGAAAGTAAACATGATAGATGTGGTTGTGTCAAAAGCTAAAAGAATAAACCAGAAAAACAGTCAGAGTGAATCTTAATTGCATGCAATGTCTCCGCACAGTCAGCTCTCTGCATGAACCACAGCCCTTCTCTCTCTCTCTCTCTCTGCCTGTCTTGAGATTTCAATACATTCCTAAATTATTTAGCCAAATTCTCCACATTCTTTTCTTCTGGGCGCCCATCTGACTCGCTGATATGATTATTGGAACAGAGCGTGGCAGTGAAATCATCTCTTCCGTGAGAGAGTTTTCTCATGGCTTTTTAAACAGAGACTGGTGGGAATCCGAAGGGGAGGGTGGGACTTCGCCTTCGCAACTCTCCACTAACCCGTCACTCAAGTGGATACCAGTTCACCGCACGCCAGAAACCACCAGGGACTCTGCTGATCTGTGCTTCACGCTCTCAGTAGGAGGGAAGCAGCACTTTCGTGAATGTTGCCCAACAGAAAATGAGGCATAAACAACTCAGGACCTGCTAACATTCAGGCTGTCATTTAGTTTTTGCACAAGATGATAAACCTGAGATTTGCAGAGATTTCTGACAAATCATGCCCCCAGACTTTAAATCATAAGAGAAGCACCTCTTCTGAACATGAATGTGCTCGACCAGTTCAGTTGCACTCGGCCTATTAGACATATACAACAGTTAGTTCCGGCCAAACAATTTGATTGGCTAAGAGACATTAAAAACTTGACGATATTTCACCACAACATCACGGTTTCTTCACTCTGTATACTATTACTCCGCATCAATGCTTACACGTTGCCACGGCAACATTCTAATTTACAGCTGCGATCAACAGTTACTCTGTGACGTTAATTCATTCAGCCAATCGACCAGCCTAAAACATGGATTTCTTTCAAAATACAATGTTTGAACACAGGCTATTTACACCAATCACAGCCTCGAGGCATCTGCCATCCAGAAGCCGTCAGATGCAGGACTTGAAGCGAGGGAGATCATGACAGTCAGTGGGCAAATGTTGCTTTAACAATGTAACATAACTGTAGAATCATGATGGCGACGGCGGCCACGTGCCTACGACCGAACCACAGCCATGACAATATTACAGCACAGCATCACTCCCTCTTGTGTGATATTGCTTAAATAAGACATTTTGGTCTAAATGACTCTACAGCAGAGGTCACCGAAAATAAAAGGAATACATCCTCTGGGGACCATAAATGTTCACAGACACGTCACCGGCACACTGTGGAGCTTTTACTGGCTAGTGACACTATAGAGCAATCTTTTATTTTAAGGCATTCCGTGTTTTATTTGTACTGTGAGGACACATTTGCACACACTTGGGGCAGTGGGAGATGCTAACTGTTACTTCTGCTGCAGATTTCATGCTATCTCAGTCGGAAGCTAGCAAACATGGATGTAAACAGGTTTTAGTGGAACAAACATGTTTGTTTATTTGTTTGTTTTTCTGTAAAAAGAGTCTTTGAGACAACTTGTCATGGACCAAATTGTTGGCTGAGGTAAAATTCGGCCAGTTGGTGGTGATACCAATTTTCCTTGCAAACTGACAGCTTCCTGATGTACAGGTTGACATCACAACTGTTTGGCCTCACATCTTGAAAGGCAAATGGGAAAAGCTTGTGCCTGTAAGTAACATCACGTGGCTTTATACTGTGTGCAGAAAAGTGATTGCATGTGAAAATAATCTCCCAGGGCATTTAGATAAATATGATTTCTGTGTAACATCACTGTGACGTGACAAACAGAAGAGAACACGGCGGCCTCCTCATCAGATCCTCACCTGCTGTCTCTCTCTGGTATTTCTTTGATGGCCAGTCGGACCTGATTGCTGAGGTCTCGGCCTGCGTACACGACTCCAAACGTGCCTTTTCCCAGAACCACCCTCTCTCCGTGCTCGTCGTACTCATAGTCGTACTGTGGAAACATGAGCAACAAGCAAGCGTTTTAAAAATGATGAATGGCCGTTAATGTAGATTTAGGAGTAAATCAGTCACTTTAAAGACCTGATGTGTTCTTATCCCTGTGTCTGTAGTACTGTAGTGTTTAATTACTGATTAACAATCAGCTAATTCTGTAAAAATACTCAATAAGTAAGTAACCAGAGTTGCTGCAATTTTATTCGAGATATCAACACTGTTAGTCGTCACATATTTTGGTCCAAACCATTAGAAAAAAACCTCCCACCTGAGATAAAATTTTACTGTTAAATGTGTTTCACAAAAAATAAACTACTTAAATTGAATAAACTATACATATAAAATATATTGCTAGTCTGATTATTTTTAAGTGATTTAATAGATAAAGAAAAATTAAAAAAGGATTGCATGTTTTTTCTTCAGTAACATCTTGAAATGTTTTAAAGTAATTAGACTTCAGTAACTGAAATATGATCCTGTCATGTATTGGAAAATTCAACTAATAAAACAATTTAATTTTCATCCAAACTTATCTGATTACTGATTTGGTAACTAAAAAATGCTCCTTTCTTTCCAGTCACATTATTTTTAATCTGTTAAACAAATTCTCTGACCTTGGTTAAACCTCTGTAAAAAAAAAAAAAAGCCTCAACTAGCATTCTTTTATTTCAGAATCATGTGATTAATGTTTACAGGAAACAAACTGAGACCTCGCTTTTCAGGACATGTTGTGTTGTCAAGGGAAAGTTCAGGCTGGAGATGAACTGGCAGGAAATTTCAGCTGACAGATAGAAAGCAAGCTCTTGAGAGAAACCTGTGAGACATTTGATCTGTGCTGCCGCACTGCTGCAAAAAGGGCACAGCAGCGTTTTGGGGTAATTAGCTTTCCTTTTTCCCGAAGCTCCACTGAGGAGACAAGTGAATGTAGCAGCAGGTGTCTGCTCTGTCAAAGCACACAAGTTGCACAAGCCAAATCCAGACCTTATCCCAGCAGGTTACTGCTCATTTTCTCTGGTTTTGCAGTTGGGCTTCGATCCAGCTATTATAAAGCAAAATGTGGTGAACTGAATCAGAAAAGCTGTATGCTAACCCAGAGTTCATATGTGCTTTAAGATGTATATTGTGGTAGAAAAAGCAAAGGAAATACATGCAGCCAGACAAACTCATTTAAAGTTGATAAACCGTTTGAAGGGTTTTTATATCATTTTTCTTTCAGAACTTAAAATCTTTGGATGGAAACACCACAATCACATCATATTTCCTGTGACATTTTAAAGCAGGTGAAGTGCACCGCAGAGGCACCACAGGATGTAACGAAACAATGTACAGAAACGGGGTAAGTCATTTGTTGCACCCAACATTTCACAAGAGATGCATTAGGTTATGCATTCTGCTAAATCCTGGAGGAAATCCAGTTTGTCAGGTGATTTTGTACTGGTTGCAATGTTTAGATTCCTGCATATAAAGGGGCCGTGATGTTAGTTATGCATGAGGGTTTTTTGCAGCTTAACTATAGGCTTTATATAGTTAAATATATAGACATTAAAAAAGTGGAACTGCAGACCTGAGTTCAGTCAAAACATGTAGTTAAGGTTGTGTTGTGCCACTTGCTCTGATGCAGGTAAAACCTGTGACTAAACTATAGGAAGGAAATTTTGATGAACCCCAAAGCTACAAAAGGAAAACCTTAAAAAACATTTAAAAAAAACACTTGAGCCAATATAGGAGTGAATCTACTCTTTAGTTGTCTCACCTCTAAGGTGTCGGTGTCACAGTCTCCCTCCTCTGGACTCTTCCAGGCCTCCTCTGTGATGCTGTTGACCAGATCACAGAATCTGCCGAAGACAAAGTGAAAAATGTCCCAGTTACATAACACACACAGTGTCTGTACACAGCCTCGTTAGTGGGCTTTGAACAACATATTTCTGGACAGTTTTCATTGTTTTGGCCCCTTTCAACACATTTCATTGAGACTAAAACATCAAACACTTATTTTAAGTGTGAAGCATGTTTTCTTAAAGATATTTTAGTGCTTTCTGTGTCTTCATTGATAGGACAGCTGAAGGATTGGACAGACAATGAGGAGAGAAAGAGAATGACTTGCAGCAAAGGGCCACAGGATGGAATCGAACCTGCGGTTGCTGAAGCGAGGACACGGGCTCTGTACATGGGGTACCCGCTCTACCAACTGAACTTCTTACCAAAATGCACAATAAATAAACTGGTAAATAAAACACACTGAGCAGAGAGGGCCTGCACAGAAGAGTCACTACAGAAATGGCTGCAGGCCAAGGTCCTCATTTAACCTTTTTGGGCCCAGTGTGTTACAGGTGTGAAGCCAAAATGCTGGTTCTATTTACTTGTGATGCAAACATCACCATAGCAGTGGAGAGACAGATTTAAAACAGTATATCACCCACAAACATAGGATATAATGTCAACACTGACACAAAATCCCTCATAAAATCCAGGTCATATCATAAATCCATACACACACTCCACAGTTAAACAGGGACTGAGAAGAGAGGCTGTACCACAGAATCACTACAGAGATGGCTGCAAATCAAAGTCCTCATTTGACCCCAAAAAAGATGCATAGCTTATGCAAAATGAGTTGATTATATTTAATAATTTTATGAGAACATTATCTAATGTGCAGACCCTATTTTTCACATATTTGATTTTTTTTGTTTGTTTTTTGCCAGACTTATGGCCTTAAAATAGTGTTCCAATTTTTTGAATACAATAATCAGGTTACGATTCCTGCTCTGTGCATTCAATATGGCTGTCAACACTCAACAAACTTTAGCTCAAAGCTAGAACTTAAACATCTCTCTTTCATGCCATAAAAGCCAATCAACTGGAGTAATGCTAACAAAAAAACAAAAGCTGAAACTGTCTTGAGCTTGTACTTGCATTTAAATTTGTTCATTAGAAATTACAATGAATTTAAATAGTCAGCAAAAAAGAAAAATACTTGACATAGAGCTAAAATTTGCAAACAGTGGTATATAATTTGTTTTCAATTTTCTCATTAAATGGCACTATACCTTATGTTTGAAAAGGGTTGTATAAATAAAGATTATAGTGTTATCATATTACTCATGCATGTATTTCTAAAGCCCTTACAAAGACGGAGCAGCATATTTCTCCACGACAAAAAAGCCCTGGTAAGCAATGAAATTAGAAACACCAAAGGCTCATGTATATGACTTATATAAATCATTTTTACACACAGATTGTTGATCCATTAAGCACATATTGTTATTATGAGTGGCAGCATTTAGCTGGTGGTCTTATAGTATGTTTAAACACATACCTCCCACACAAATATATACATATCATGACCTTTGCAGCTGCTACAGAACACAAGCTGTGAATTAGCACTTCACCTCATGCTGTCACACATACACACAAGCCTGCAGGTCTGCTTATGCACACACACACATTCCTGTCATGCTTAAGCACAAACACAATCAGACCGTTTCTTCCTCTCTCTATCACCTTTCATCTATTCCTTCCTTCCTTTGTTCCTTCCTTCCTTCTTTTCTCACCCTTTCCTTCTACTGTCACTCTCTTCTCTCTGTATTACAGGAGAGCAGCTTCATAACAACAGCAGGCATGACTCACTGACTCTCACACTCCATATAATGGAACTGGAAGTCCTTGGAGCCTCTGATGTGAGAGTCACAAGTCTGAACACTCAGTGCTTTAGCTGAGGAACATGATGGTGCCAAAATGAAACAAGGTGCATTCGTGGTGACCCGAAAGTGCAAAATTTCCCACCTGAGTGCAGAGCTGACAAAAGAGTCTGAACTATTTTAATAATGGGTACAAGCAGAGCAGAGAGAAATTCACTGCAGTAAGTTTCCGGACTGATATAATTTTTTATACTCAAAATATACACGAGAAAAATCAGATGTTGGTTCAATGATGGCTGGTTTTAAACATATTTTTTTCTGCTTGTTAAAGCAGGTTGTCAGTTAATCTTAGTGTTGCTGGTTCAAACTGCAGTGAACACACTGAACCACAAATTGCTACTGTGAGTGAATTTGAGGGAATTTGAATTATTGGCTCCAAAAATCTAAAACTCCGAACCCCTAGAAATGTTTGTCCCGGAAATAAAGCTTTTAAAACTTTGAACTCTGGAAACTTTACAGAGGGGGCTACGGATCACATGACTTCAAATGGTTTTTTAAAGTAAAACAAAGCGTTTCAATAAATTTAGTCACTAATTTGTTTTTTAGGATCCAAGTTTTATTTTAGAGACAAAAGCTGCTTAATGAAAGGAGAGTAACATAAAGTGATATCGATACCAGTACTCACATGATCCTTGTTTTATGAAGGATTTAAAGACTGTAAGAAAGAGCTTCCTCTTAACCTCTTCACATGCAAATCCTCCTTGTATTTCCTACAAATTTCCTTAAAATCTGGGAAAACCTAGTAATTTCACACTTATGGTATCATATGTTTCATATGTGTTCTTGCTTTAAATCTTACTTGGATGGGATTAACAGGATTTTTCAATCATGAGCTCACAAACCCCCCAAAATAGAGTTAAGTAAGTAACAGGAAAAGGTCATAAATATTTTATGTCAATATTTATAATGTCAGCATGATTAATAGTCTATTAGCAATTTGTAATACAAACCTAATGAGCTTAATGTCAAACAAACACAGTCAGAAGGAGAACAGACCTTTTACAGTGCATCTCTGTACAGAAATAGATCTGGAAGTCCTCGGCATTGTGAAGCACGTAGAGGAAAGCACTGCGCTCATCAAATTTGGAGATGCTGAGGAGAAACAGGTCACAGTTACCTGAATGATGATCCCATGAGAGCAGATACAACTCAGAATGAATGAAGCCTTTCACTGGCTTTGTTACATCAGCCATCAAATCTCTCTGATTAAATGAAAGACTGTTTGTCAGCATGGAGCCATCAAAATATGAACTCATGCAGAACGACAGATGCAGAATGCAGGGAAATTCAATGCATTTACCTGCTATACATACACAGTAAGTTTGCTACCTTTGGAGTATGAGCTGCAAATGTATGTAATGCTGAATATCTGCACAAACAGCAGCGAGAGCTTCGATTCCACAATTATACAGAAACTTCTGTGTATGAGCGCTTGTCTGATACTTAACCACTGTGCAAAGGCCAGAGCTGCTATGCCAGACAACAAAGTGACTATATGTGTGGTCGTTTGGTTGCTTGCATTGCTGCTATTGTGTCCTGCTGGCTGTCTGCAGGCTGAGTGGGCATGGAGAATGAGTCGTTCCCTAGCAACATGTGAGCACGGCCTGCCACTTCTCCCTGATCTGACACCGAATTCCTTTGAGGAGCGTGGAAAGGGAGGCGCAGAGGAGACATCATGAAAACTGTCTGTGATATTAATGGATCACTTAATAAGAGTCTTGAAGTGATAATAATGGACACGTTGAAGTCAGTATGCTGTTACGTAATCTACAACTACACACAGTGTGCAGTTATTAAAATGCTTTTTGCAATGCTTTAACATCTCTGCACACAAAACATGTTATTATCCCTAAAGTATGTCCTTCACTTCTTCACAGCTGGCAGTAAATCCACATATACATACTTAAATTTCATATATTATATTTTGCGTTTGTTGTCATTCTTTATGGACTTGTACAGAAGAATGATCCTATACAGCATGGGCACTGATCAGGTGCATGCTAACAACATAAACATTTCTTTTGAGCATTTAAAGACCATACCAGTATTACATGTCATTGTCCTTTGTCGACATCGGCCACGTAGGTTACATAAACCCCACGCATTTTCCCAAAATAGCTTTATCTACAAGATATTGTGTTTGTTTACATTTTATAGCACTTGTGAGCAGCTAAATTTTCCAGGCCTAAAAACTTTCGTCTCAAGGGCTCCCGGCTCCTCTCTCTCTCTCTCTCTGCCACTTAGTGATTTCTGACCAAAAAACCCCTTTCACCCTTCAGAAGGGTGAATTATCTTTACCTAGCAACTTTCACCTGTCCTACAGTGTTTCTATGCTCCATTAAAACATGAATGGTATTGAATGGGGTTTAAAAATGCAGTCTGAGATCTGCTAAAATATACGCATGGTCCAAACCCTAACAACATTTTTAGGAGATAATAAAATCAAATACAACGTCAGGGTTTGTTTAAAGAGTTATGACAGCTCTCTGAAATTGCTGACATAATTCCATACTCCTTCAGTAACTTTCAGAGACAAACTGCAGCTAAACAATTTTATGACAGTCCACACTCTGATAATAAATTTGAACCAATCACCCTCTAGTGACAGGTGTGAGGTCACTGTCACCTCACTCAGCTGTAATATGGTGAGTCACGAAAAGGCACTGACCTGACACCTCGTACCGATGTGGCGCTGAAGTTCCACTCATGAATCCCTTTGTGCTAAAGAATAAAAGCAACACAAATATGAATACACCCTCACCTGACATACACTGATTGATCCCACAGTGATGAGAGTACTGTAAATGGACAAATGTTTTTTTATTGCTGTAGCTGTAGGACATGAATATATGAAACTATAAAGTAAATATAGCTGATGTAGCAGGCATACTAAGATTAATTTCTTGTTGAGCAACCACTTTTATTTTTGTGCGACTGTGCAGATAAGCAATAATGCACGGTGATATGAGAAAATAATCAATAAGGCAGATGCAAAGAACCTCAAGACAGGAAACAAGAGTCCATTATCACAGCACGGCATTTAACCAAAGATAGTAAAACAGGAAAAAGATGATAATCATCCATCTGTTTAGCTCTGTAGGCAAATATGATGGTTTTTTTGATTTCATCATGACTTATTGTAACTGTTTACACAATGCTAACCATGAGTATAGATGTTATGGCTACTTGCAACACACATAGCATTTTTCAGGTGTACCAATGAATGAATTTGTGCAATTTAAGGGCCAGCCAATCAGAAACAAGCATTAAACAAGCTGAGCAATCCATGCTGACAGCCTTTGATTATATTTCAAATGTATCTTGCACACATCATTTTGAATTATTTCTCACTTATAGCTCAAAAAAATACGGCAAGCTAACCTGCTAGCATGTTGAAAGCCATTGGGAGACTGTTTCTTTAAGACTGACAGTGTAAAATTGGTGCTGACTGCACATCAAACCCTGAAATTACAAGCATCCATACAGGCAGTGATGGTATTTTGAACAACAGAAGGAGGATGGATGTTTTTTTTACCACTGCTCCATGCATTTCATGTGTTTAGTCTCAGATTTAGAAGATTTTTTCTTGTGCAAGACTTTGTCATCTGTCATACAAATTAAAGAATTTGACAGAATAATGAGCAACTGGGCAGACTGCTGAAAAAATAGAATAAGGGGGTTTAAAATTATTTTACATGCATGACAGACACCCACCTTGTCATCAGGAGCAACATGCCAGATAGACACCGTGTTGTCGTCCACGTCTTTGTTTATGGATAAATATGACGGCTGGTAAACTTTAGTGGGCTCTAATATCAACACCTGGAGAAGAGATAAATAAGTAAATATTTCCCTTCATTTAAACAATGTCAGTTTGAAGAGCGTGCAAAATAGTTTTCCTCAGTTTCAACATGTTAAACCTGACTTTCTGACCCTGAGCTACATCGTTCGGGGTTAACTAGTTCCTTGGCTAGAGTCACTTACAGGAAATCGGACAGAGGAAATGTCTTTCTTGGTGGCCTCCACCAGAAAGTCCATCCAGAAGTCTACCAGCTCCTGTTTGGGTGCTGGCTGCTCCACCCCGGGTTTGTTAAACTGCTGGTAGATCAGGATGGTCTCCACCAGTGAGCGCAAATACCTAAAACAAGAGAGAGAATGAATGAACACGTATTCATCTTCCATGCCCTGAAAAAGGTCAGAATACAAAACTTTATTTAACAGAATATAACCCAATGTCTGAACTGAAGAAACAATTATCGGCATCACATTTCCCTGTTTTTGTTTTAAACCCATGTGCATTCATCAAGAAATATCACTAGAACAAACAATACTGCATGGTAATTTTTCCATGCCAGGGCTCCTTCTGCTTTGTGACATTAATGAAAACTTTAAGAGTTTTCACAAAGCAAACACAATTAAAGAACAGCAGGGTCATTAACAATTCAAACAAACAAACAAAAAAATCAAAAAAGCTGAACACTTTACTGTCTCCTTCACTTGTGGCACATCTGACAATCTCATAAAATCCAGAGGACAAGACCTAAAGTCTGAAATTACACATTTCAGCCAGTTTAGATGTCCTCCCGTAACAAAGGATTATATGGGAAAAGCATGAAGTTCGTTTTATTTGTACATCATGTAGAAAGGTTAATCTAAGGAGGAGGATTTTGGGCTGTAGAGTCCTGATTTATTTAGAAAAGGTTTGACTGTGCTTAAATAAAACCTACCTTGTGCTTTATGTGAGAAATCTAGTAAATAAGAAGTCTGTTCTATCACTGATTTTGCAACATTTTAATGTAAAACTGCCTGTTTTCAGTTTCCTCTTGAGTAAATTATTTGCAGGGTGACACATTTAAAACCCTTCACAATGCCCTGCTGGTACAGAATATGCATGTACATGCTTCCCTGTGAAACTTTCTGTTCTCCATTATAAAATAAACCAAATGCTTTCACAATGGTCACAGATGGCCACTGTGGTTTCTAGGAAAGGCAGAGCAGTTTGTGACGGATGCAGCCTGAAATGTGTTTTTCAGCACGCTAATCTGAAGACAACTTCTCACCAGATGGGGGCTTTGAGTTTGAAGAGTTTCTCAGAGGCCTGAATGACTCTGATGTTGTCGCAGGCCAAGATGCTGGCACCCAGGAAGAAGCCAACATCCCAGTAGCTCTGCAGCTTGTCCAGGCTGCCTTTTTTCCCCAACAGGCTGCTCAGCTTCACTCCTGGAAAACAGTTAAGAGTCAACATTTCTTCCGCCTAACTGAGACTGTAAGCAGGCAAGACAACTGAGTCTTAATACAGATGTCTAGCTTTATGATTTCTGCAAAAGTTTTAAGGTAAATATGGTAAATGTTACTGCAATAAAAAGAAATACTTCTGAGGGAATTTGCTGCTACACGTCTTTCTGAAGTAACCTGCTATTTGGAGACATAAGTGGGGGTCGCAGGAAAAAGCGTAGGGGGAAATGGGGCCCACAGGGATGGAGGGTGGGGGCTAATTTAGGAAGCTGCAGGTCAATTCCCAGGATTCTTTGCCCTGTTTCACACATTCCTGAGCTTCTCTGAGCCTCAGATTTCAGGGCAAAAGCAGAAAATTAAGCACAACGGCTTAACTGCATGCTTTCTTGCAAAACAGGAGTTATGCAGTGCTTCAGTTAGTATACAGCAATGTTGCTATACATAATCAGATTTGTCTTTATTAAAGTAGCAATAATCAATATCTTCTGCTGCAGTCGATCAAATGACTGTTTGTAATGTGACAGGGTTTGCTTGTGGTGATGAATCCACACAGCAAATGCTGCAGTTCCCATCAGCTTTACAGCTTCCTTCAGCTCTTTGTTTACTGTCACTGCTCTCATTGCGTAGGTTTTGGCAGAAATAAACAGTTGTTTTCAGCATAAAAGCACTAAAATGCTACCTTTCAAAGTACCAAACAGCAGACAGACACAGCTAGCAATTAGCTTGTCAGCATAAAGATATTACAACTTGCCACCTTTGGATTATGATGACATAATATCACTTTAATTATTGATATGGCAGACCTGTGAACCTGTTTACAGCAGACAAAAAAAACAACATTAGCATTAATTTGGAATTTTGTTCTGGGTGTCCTGATTCAAGTCTTACATGCACTCTACCTTTAGCTGTGTTTTGGTCTCAAACAACTCTTTAGCAGCTAATTGCACTGCTATGTTCACCAGCTAGTCGCTAACTTTCTTGTTTTATGCTAGACAACTAGCATACAGTAGGTTTTTGGAGCTTTTCCATTGAAAAAAACAGCCTGATGTAGTGAACAGGGTTTATGAGAGTAGGGATTTTGAGCAACAGTGACATTATGGTTTCATTAAAGCAAAAACGATTAGCTGAATGACGCTAAAGCTCTGTGCAGACCTGAGGGAAACCGCAAAGTCAAGGGATAATTCTCGTTTCTAACTATGAGTACCCCTTTTACAATTCACATTTAAATGATTGATTGGTGGAGCTTTAACCTGCAGATTTCCAGGTATAATTGCACATTTTCACAAGCTTTCCTTTAGTAAATAGCCAAATTTTTTGCCATTGTTATATGACAGATCATATCTAGCAGAGCCAGTGGGATTGGATTTCCAGTCTCATTTCCACTCACCCACTTTGCGAAGCTCGAACGACGTGTCAAACTGGTGTCCGGCTGCCAGGAGCAAAACAGCATAGTTGATACCAGAGTGTAGTGTTGGCTCCGACTCAAACCCCTTTTTAAACCTGAGAGAAGAAGAAAAAAACAACTCCAATAAACACTTTTCTTCCAAGAAATGTGTCATTCCAATTCCTGAGTGTCGCTGAGATAACGGATGGCTTTGTGGGGCTCCTCCGGCTTTTTTTGAGACACTTCAAGTCGGAAAAAACAATTATAGCCATATTGAGTTGGGACCCCAGAACAGCAAACTGCAACTGTGAGTACCCTCACAAAACAAGAATTTTCATTTATTTAATGAGCAATCTGTTGTGCTGGGGGAAGGGTGTGAATGTTATGAGGGGCTTCTGCCAAGTTGCGACATGGAACTGAAAAGAATAGCCAGATGGGAGCTCGATAATGCGAGCAGCATATTCAACTGGCAGAGACAGGAGGCCTTCAGAGCTATATGCAGATGAAGGCAATCAGCAGCCATGTGTTATTATTATTGCTCTGTTATGTCAACTTCTGTCAGCTATTATAAATCCCTGCACTGTAAGCTTACATGACAACCATCCTCATAAGGAGATGACAAACTAGTTGGTATCAAGTAAAAGCTGATTCGAAACAGAGCATCCTGAAATTCCTGGATTTAAGGTCTGAACTAAACAAGGTGCTGGAAAATCTCCACATGCAACTCGTTCTGCGCTGAGACATTAGCTTCCAGTAGATCCTGAAGGTAGTAGCACAGTCATGTTTGGTACATCCAGCTTCATCATTCAAATGTCTTTATAAGGTTTAGATCTGGACTATGCACAGATTGAATGCTGGGACATTTTCAGGCATGAGATATTATCCTGAGAGCTTTTTCTGAATGAAAAAGGCCAGATTGAAAATCTGGTAACATTAATCAATGAGGGTTCTTCCCAAATCAGCATCAGATTTGATCTTTGATGCTGCCTAAAATGCTTGATCAGATATCAGTGAAAACGCCTGTCTATGCACTGATCCAAAACCACTCAAGTTATTAGAATGCGACCCTGAGACTTCCCAGCAGCGTCTCCATTTTCACAGATTTTTTTTACTGCACCAGTAGCCAATTTCCATAAACAACATGTAACTGGTGAAACTTCAAGCACAATCAAAATTTCCTTCATACAGGATTAGTAGCATACACCAGTAAAAATGATTAAAAAAACCCAAAACTTTTATTGTACTAGTATTAGTGCTCAGTATACGCCAATACATGAGGCGCCGGTGGCGTAAATTTAATGACTAGTGTAAGCCTTAGACCATCTTAAATTAAGTTAGACTAGTCTAATAACGACTGTCTGTTGCATAAAATTTAAGACTGGTTTCAGAAAAAATACAACAAATCTGCCACCTCTTCCCCTGGCTAAGCCTGAGATTAGAACTTTTTTGTCATGGCAACAATCAGAGCACCAGGCACGACTGTTTTTTCTAACGAAAAGGACAAAATAGAATATTAATCTGGAAATAGGACACAGTACTTTCTCTCTGGCAAATATTTGGATGTTGGAAAAAGCTCTAAGAAGAAGGAGAGTCTTTATGGAAAAAACGACCCAGCAGAGAGGTTCAACAATCAAGAACTAGTGGAGAGATTTTGATAATGATCTTGATCATGCTTCACATTTCCATTCAGTTGATGAAAAGTAATAAAAAACATACTTTTTTCTGCATTATATGATGATGCATTGCATGACAGGCTATCTATGTAAGTCTTACATTAGTCACTCATAAACAGGCTTTATGCAACAGGCTTATTTAAGGGCCTGTAGTATTCTGACTTGAAGTTAATTTTAAGTCCAATACTGGGTGTAATTTGCAACTATGCAACTGACCCAACACACAAATTCAGGTATCGGAATCAGTATTGGGAAGGAGGAAAGGTGTTGGATCATTTCTACATAAAATGATTTTCTTTCATATTCACTTGACTTTAACATACAGTTAAATGTTACCTGCATGTCTCAACACTTGCCTTAATCTGCAGAAATTACAATAGCAAGTCTAGAAAAACTTTGCAACACAAGAAAGCAGTTAATTTTACTAATCTGAAAAAGCTTACAACCCTACGCTCACATTCTGTGGCCAAGGGAAGCAACGGAAAACATGGAGGACTTTTTTAAATTTTCACTTCCATGAGTGTCTTAATTCTGCCTACTAAAAGAGACCCTATAATAATCATTATCTGCAAAAAAAAAAATCTGTAAAATCTGTACAAACATTACAAAATGATCTTTGAAGCTACACTGTTATTCCTGCATCTTCCACTGTTTGTTTTAACAGAGTTTTAAACAAAAGAAATTACTACAAAAGAGGTCTAAATAAGATTATGACACCAAACTTATCTCTACTTATCTCAGGCTTGACTACACTTTCCTGGCTATGGACTCAATAATTTTCCTTCTTCTTCTAAAAAAAAGACTGAGCTGATGTAATTATTATCATAGTTGTGGTGTATTGGCAAGAAAAATGTTTCTGTTATTCAACCTTCAAACAAGCTTCCATCCACTTTGAGTGAAAAGACATTAAAGCTATCAAAGAAGGAAAACATTTGACCCATACCAACATTTTTAGTCTTTCATATGAGGAAATACTCAATTTTAAGTAAAAGTCCTGCTTTCAAAGCCATACTTACTTTAGATGATGTTTGTCAATTAATGTTACCACTGCATTAATGTGGATGTAGCATTTTGCTGTTGGAGATTTTTATGATTGGGTTAATTATAACTATTTTAAAAACTACTGGTTAACAGTCCATGATACTCTCTTAGAATGCATTAAATTGTGCATTAAATCTCTTAAAAGTCACATTATCTCAGGAAAGCTGCCATGCTTCAGCTTTGTCACAATGCATTTTAAAGAGAATCCAAGTGGGGTTTTAATTAGTTTAGAATTAATTAGGAAATTTAGGTTGAAGGGTAGGTTCATTTTCTCACCCTATAGAGAAACACTCCATCCAAAATTTTAGCAAAACACTGGAGATGCCCCGGTTTCACCAGACAGGATAGCTGTGAAAATGTGTTATCTGCAAAGTAACTCAGGACTAAAGCTGTCAGAAAAGTGTAGTTGAGTGAAAAGCACAATATTTACTCAGAACTGGAGTGGAGTTTAAAAGTGAAGTTTAAAATATCACCAAATGAAAATTACTCAAATAAAGTACCTTGAATATGTACACAAGTATAATACTTAAAAGCAAATGTTGAATCCTCCCCCTTTGAACCTCTGCATGCAGTTCTTGTGCTTTTGCACATTTGCTTTAAGGTGCAACAAGTGCGATCTCAGATCCCCTCCTGCGTGTCACTGCTGTGTTGAGCTGTCAACTGCAGACTTGTGGCCACCTTTTTCCTTCTTCAGTGAGTCTAATAATTGTCCTCACTGACAGATGGCTTCACCTTCACAATAACAGCTAGAAGGATGTCCTTTATTGGTGGCACCATTCACAGTAAACTTTTTATACTGTGGTGCCACCTTAAAGGCTTTTCCCATGTATCTTGTAATGTTGCCCTTCAAAACATTCCTTCCAACATTGTTTATATGTGACTCAGTGTCTGGAGGAAGCAGCTGTTTGCCTAAACAGAAAAGTCATACACACACACACAGACATCTTGCCCGACTGTCTCACCAGTGTGTGCCGCTGTCTCTGCTCTGCGTGTCAGTGAAGTGAGACTCCAGGAACATGTCCTTATAGATTCGTCCCACCAGGCAGTAGATGTCTGAGGCGACCTGCTCCTCGCCCTCCACCAGGGGCAGCATAATGTCCAGGGCCTTCTGCCTGTCGCCCGGCAGGTTCCTCCTACACAAAAAGCACACACATGCAAAGTCAGAGAGGAGGTAAATTAAAGCTGAGGCATTTTTAACTTGTGTGAGACATTTGCCACTGGAAACACAGCAGAAACTTATCAGCTATTAGCAGATCTATCCCGACATGTGTCGGTGGAAAACTTGTGGGTATTTGTGCCTAGTGACACTTAGTAAGTGTTAAAACATCACATCTTAAAGGGGCATTCCACCAATACCCGTACTTTATTAGTCATGTGAAGTACCTGGAGTGTAAAAATAGTTGTTTAGAATATTATGAAGTTCTGAAGGGAGCTGAAAAGACACCACTGAGTGGCTTTATGGGAAATGTAGGAGGTGTTTTTGGAGCTTAATCTACCCTTGTGACCCTCTGCTACACCAACTTAGAAAGTCCCCCAAAACTATGGAAATTTATTACTAAATTGTAGAGCACTCATTTTTTAAGGTGATATTATTTACATCTGATTTGGTATGTTATGATTCATAAGTATAGAACATATAAAAGGGAATGAAATGCCTCATAAAATGGAAGACTTAAGGGGCATGTTTAGACCCTTCATACACTGGTGTAAACACTCCTGTCCATTACTGTCTATTGTCAGGTAATAACACAAAGGAGTTTCCACCTGATTCCAGATCGTAACGGGAGTAACAGGTGGCACGCCTCCGTCCATTTAACAACAATGGTAAATGGACTGCACTTACATGCTGCTTTTCTAGTCTACTGACCACCTGAAGCGCTTTACACTGCAGGTCAACATTCACCTATTCACACACACATTCAAACACTAATGGCAGGTGTGTCCCCGCAAACCTGCTCATCAGGAAAAGACACAAGCTCATACATTGATGAAACAGCCATCAGGAGCAGTTTCAGGCTCACTTTCTTCAACATGCAGAAAGGACAGGATAAATCCACCAACCTCCTGATAAGTAGATGACCCTGCTTTAACTCCGCCCCTAACCACTGGAGTTATAAAACAACAGTTAGCCAGTACTACTTCTAAACCTGCCATTTATCTTCATCTTTGTTAATAGTTTATGACTGAGAGTAGGATTGGTCTTCTTTCTTGTACCTCAGTGTGGGAACGGGACAATTTAAAAGAGACCTCCACTGATTTAGCCGCAAAACATTACTCATGTCACGATGGCAAGCTTTAGAGAGAAAGATCAAAATCACCGCTGCAGAACCAATAATATATTCTCTTTTTAATTTAATACAATATTCGTTCTCATAAAAACCTGCTGCAAGATTTCCCACAATGCAAATTTGAATACTGCAGGAGGTTTATGCATGTTTTGCTAGTAGTTGCTGATGCAGCCTTTAGCTTCTGGCATCAATAATATTATGTTTTCTATTTAATTAAAACTGTTATGATAAACTGAATTATACAACATTATGATACATAGTGGATACAGTGTAAATAGTGTCAAGTAAAACCAGAACAAGATCCTGTTTGTGTGTCTGCATGAAATAATCACTGGTTTGAACTGGGTGAATCACAATTAGCAACACCAGCAGGGTGTGTGTGTGTGAGTGAGTGCTTCATTATGTGTTATGTTTGAATGTGTGTGTTTGTGTGTAGCTAGGAAACAGCTTGTTGTGGGACAGTGATACCTGCACAGAGGAGACCATTAGGGGTCCGTCTTCAATTACTGAGGTGACTGAGTTCATTTACGAAACCATTTTTATTTGTGAGCTGTGAGCTGTTGAAGGTTCTGCTCTAACTAAACTGTAGGAGAAAGAACGAAGGCTGCAGTGTAATGAATAATCCATCAAAAAAAACAAAAACAAACAAACACCAAAAACAGAGAGAGAGAAAGAGAGAGAGACACTCTAAAGAACCAAGCTCAACAGTAGATTTCAGAAAAACTGAAAGATCTTGAAAGAACCATCAAGAACTATCACACTCCACTGTTTTCCCTTATCACAGAATTAGACCAGGGAGATAAACTGAAGGCTTTCCAGCCCCAAAAAGCCTATGAACCTGATGACATCCTAAATGAGATGTGAAGTTATTCAGCCTGGTATTAAAAAGGTCATGTTATGCTATTTTTTTGGGGGGGGTTCACATTTTACTTTTGGTTACTATTAGAGCAGGTTTACATGATTTGATGCTCAAAAAACTCATCTGTTTTCTCATACAGCCGACTGCAGCAGCCCTGTTTAATTCCAGGATTTTTGCCTCTGTCTGAGATGCTCTTTTTCAACTCCTGCCCCACGTTCAAAGGCTTACTCTGCTCTGATTGGCCAGTTCAAACACACTTTCCAGATGATCCTATAGAGAAGCAAAGCACACTGTGACACAACAGTGGTCTGAGATAAAAAAAAAAATAATGAGAATGAAGCATTCAGAGCCATTAGAAACAGTCCACAGGGATTACTGCTACATACTCTTCCCTCATTATTCCATATTTTGGCACCATTTAATCTGACTTTGTAACATCACTTACAGGTTGAAAGAGACAGAAAAGCATAATATGATGCTTTACAGTGTGGGTAATTTACCTGAAAGTTAGAGTGAAGGGATGATCACACCCATCCTCCAAAGCTAAGACAAATTCAATCCAAACAACTATTCAATTCAATTCAATTCAACTCTCTTCGATGAGACATGAGACTTCCTCATGGAGCACAGTGTCTTAAGCAAAAGTCAGATTTGCTTCCTTTCAGATTATAGAACAGCTGACCACATTTTCACCCCCAACACACTAACTGATAAAGATGTTAATCAACATAAAAACAAAGGTCATGAATGCTTTGTTGATTTCCAAAAAGCTTTTGATTCAGTCTCGAGGGATTACTTTTGAAACGAATACAAAGTGGAATTGGAGAAAGTAACTAAATGAATATATGAAAATAACAAATAGGCTGGTAAAACTGGATATGAACACAGACTTTTTCCTACAGAGCAGAGGAGTGAGGTTGCAAGCCTGCAACCTCAGCCCCACCCTCTTTAATATTTATATTAATGAACTAGCATTGTTGTTAGAACAACCTGGTCTCACTCCTCAACACAGAAATCAAGTGTCTGTTTAATGCAGATGACCTGGTCATATTGTCTCCTACTAAAAAAGGTCTTCAGCAGAGCCTGGACCTTCTTCATCAGTACTGTGAGACCGTCATGTTAACATGACCAAGAGCAAAGTTATCACCTTCCAAAAAAGATCGAGGCTGTAGTGAAATGACCCAGCATTTGAAATAGATGGGACCCAAACAGAACATACAAATAGCCATACTTACCTTGGTTTACAAATGAGCTTGTGCAGTGAGGTATGGAGCCCCTCACTCCAACATGATCGGGCAACTGAATGTGACTGAAAACCTGCGTGTAGAGTTCTGCAAAAGTATCCGTCGGGTACAATGAAAAACCCTGAACTCTGCATGTAGGGCTGAATAAAGACAATATCCTCAACTTCTAAACATCTAATAAAGATCTGTAAAATTCTGGAGCAATATTAAAAACAGTGAGCCTGCCTTTTATCATGATAAAGTCCTCGTCTGCCAGGAGTTGAACACAGAAAGGAGTCCCCTCAGCCAACTTGTCCTGAGGGTGGCTGACCTTTCACCTTGCGACATCACAAACCCCAGCCAGCCTCGAGGCAGTTACACTGTTACTCAGAACGTCAGACCAAACCAAATTATAATTAAAGACAAAGAAAAGGGGGAGAAGAAAGTGTGTGCAGCGTTGGCTGCTAAAAATGTCACTTCCTGCCACAACAGAGGGGATATGTAGGACACATATTATATACAAATAGACATTTATAAAACTGTCTGTTTCCCCATTATTCTCCTCCTGCACAATCTCCTTTTGTCTCCTTTGAGAGAGAGAGAGACAGAGAGAGAGAGAGATAGAGAGAGAGAGAGAGAGAGGAGAGGGTCTCACATGGGAAAATGGACTGCAACCTCTTCAGGTGTTAATTAATTGAATTAGATGAATGTTCATGAAAGCTTTTATATTTCCTGTTTTGATCACTACACAGCAGACAGAGCGGAAAAAGAAAACAACAGTGAAGTGTGCTTTACACTTACGCTTCATTAAAAAAAAAAAACAAGTAACAGAAAAGCGTTAAGTACAGCTGGGTTTCTAGCAGGAGCAATCATGTACTCACAATTTTTAACTCTAATTGCAGTTATTAATAAATGGTCAGACTCATGCATATATTTGTTGTGCGATGAAATGATATAAAAAAATCAAACAAGAGCCACCTGGTCCACAATAATTCCCAATTAATGGACACTAGATATTATTTATATTTTGCTATTATATATTATATATTGATCAGTTAGGCTTTTAGTGAGCTAATTCACAATTTGCACACACTTGTCAACATACTTACATAACACATGGAGTATTCATTTTAACAAAGGTCCCTAACATCTTAAGGAAAGAACAGCATCCTCATTTGTATGATAATTTATGCAGCAAAGTGCTTCAGAGAATTTACTCCATGGTAATTTTTGGTCTGGAGTTACTGAATGTGTCAAAGCACCAAAACGAGTGATGACACAAAGCGAAGTCTCACACACGCACAATGTGAGACGGATAAACATAACGTGGCTTCTCTCCAGAGTGTGAAGGTTAAATAAAACATATGAGCTGACAGCTTTTACCATGGAGACCGTCCAGAGGGGAGAGCGCTCATAGACGAGACCTTCTCTCTCTTTATTTCTCTCTTTCTTCTCTCAGGAGAAGCTGCTTGGTATTTGGATGAAGGAGATTTTTTCCTCGCTCCTGTCAGGCTCCCACAGCGACGACGGGCCCCCAAAGCAGCATTCAACACTCACATGCTTGCTGCTGCCTTGCTGCACACAGGAGGCTGCAGCCAAGCAGTGCACACACACTTCATCCTGGCAGATCCATTTAGGAGCAGAGCAGCTAATTCAGACTAATCAAGTGTTTGTTAAGGCTGAATATTTATAGTCTCAGGGCTCAGTGAGGGGCTGCACGCTTCTGTGTAAGAATTCAGTGAGAGGAATCAAGGTAATGATTTATACAACTCCACCTGAAGTGGAAAATTCATTCAGGTTCAAACTCAGAGTATAAAGACTTTTTCTAATTGGTCTCCCTATTGTTCAGCCTCTTAAAACTACACTCAATTTTTGACATCTAAGGCTTTTTAAAAAATGTATTTAAGGCTTCAAAACATTATTTTACCGTCAAAGAGAGGAGAGAGGGACAATACAGAAACATGAGATTTGTGTAACAAAACAACTGCTTCTACATAATGCTGCTTAATGATGTTCATAATGCTGTTTACTATTTAATGCAGCTAACTGAAGAACAATAAAACAATAAGCCAGCAGGAGCTAAGCTCAGGGAGAAATCTGATGACGCAAAAACCAACGACTGCTTTTCACCTCTGAGGCTCTGTTCTCTGTTCCTCTTCTTTATTTTCCATCGCACACTGTACAGTAAATCTGATTCCATCCAAGAATATTTCAGCGTGTTGAAAATGAGCCAAACTACGTCACAAATCTGCTCCAAGTTCATCAACTGGATTTGAAAATGCTGTTAACAGAAAACTTCACTCTCCAGCTCTCCCTATTCTATGATCAACGGCAAAAAGATTAACAGGTGAGTGCAATGACTCGTAACTACGGAGTTCACACCCAGAATGACAAACCCACCACCCAGGCATCCATGCACTGTGCACACACAAACTGCATAAATATCCAAAAACTTACATGTCTAGCTCCTGCACTATACTTAACCTACTTTTTTTTAATAGTGCTTCTTTGTTTTCTGATGTTTTTCCTTTTGTATGTTTGATTTTACTTTGAGTGTGTAAGGTGTTAGGTGTTGTTAAATTATTTTGGAACACTGAAGTTGCTGGAGTCCAGACCTTTGAGTTTAGCAGACTGGCCTACAGAAGGTAGACGACTCCGACTCTGAGGACAACACGTTTGTTGTTACTCTCTCTTTAAGATGATCGTCTTGATACGTCAGTCTTCTTTATTTTTGGCTGCTTTGCCATGTTTGTAGTTGTTTCTAAAACTGGAAGAGCAACTTTAGTAACACTTTACTTGAAGCAATATGCATTATGTACATACTTAGACTGCGTTACAATGCGCCTACAGTGCTGTATAATCATAGTTATAAGCAGAGTGAGAGTTAACCCCAACCACCAATAACGTAATTTATTAAAATGCATTATAAAGACAGACTTCATGGAAAGTGTTACCACAATGGATGTGAATGTGCATCTACCTTTGTAGAGCAGCCAATAGGAACACACCCTCTCTGAGATGACCTGTGATTGGCTGAAAAGTGTCCAACACAGTCTTCATTTTCTAAAGCCTGAATGCAGATCCAAAGAGAGGTGCAGAAGTCTAGTGTTCTTTCAGACCACTTGAATTACAACACTCGACACCCAAAACAAACTGCCTGCCCCAGCTTTAGCTGTGAAACTGAGAAAATAATCAGCGAGGAATGTATGTTTTTGGTCTAAGTTCTTCACATTAAATAAATCACGCTAAAAAATTTGTGTTACCAAAAATAATTTGAAACATTGCCAAAAATGTACAATATGAATTGTATGGGAAACTCAAAAATGTTAGAAGAATTTAGATGATGCCATATTTCTTCTTCCTACTGTCAACTGGATTCCAATAAAAGCGCTGCTTTAATTTAAGTTAAGGGCTCCAGTTAGACAACCAGTGTCAGTTATACAACCACGTGTAATCAAAAACCATCATTAACTATCAAATATTAAAGCAGCATAGCAGCAGCATAATCACATGTAACAACTGTTGTAATCGGAGTGACTCACAGTGCTTTGTTGAATAAGTAAGCTGACACGAAAGACCTCCCACAGCTGTTTGTCTCTACTCATAACGTCCTGTTTGAAACCTGAGGGAAGCATCTCAAGATCACGACAGAGGAAGCATCTTTTGTCATTCCCGCTAACCGTGTGAATTTGTCCCACAAGATCTCTCAGCCCGCCGCCTTGAGCTTGCAAAAACAATATCCCATCCTGATAATGTGCCTGGCGATGACACGACAGACAGAACACACAGGCATCTCGGCACCCTGCAGAAACATTTTCCAATCACTGACAAATTAAAGAACAGCATGCTTATTGCTGTTTGAGGCAGTCGCACCACGAAAACCGCAGGAAGTTTACAAGAAAAGCATCTGGTGAGAAACAGACAGTCAAAACCTCTCTGTGTTGTACATCTGTCTTTTTCCTGAGCAGAGGCGCTGCACACATGTTGCTATTACCACCACCACTTGGGAGCACTTAATCTGACTTTGCTGTAGCTTGTAACTTCAAATTTTGTGATTGTTTTTGTAGCCTAAAAGTTTTAGAAAATTCCCCCACCAATGCAGCTAATAAAACCCTTAAAAAACAGGATAAAGCAGCTCAAAAAAAGGTGAGAGCAATAAAATATCTTAATGTTTTTACCTAAGACCTTGATATTGACTAGAACTGTAAGACAAATATGTAAGGCTGAAAAGACTGTGAGCTGCCCAAATCTTGATGGATGCAGAATGAGGTTCCTAAACTGAATTTTGTGTGAGACTGCATAGTGGATCATGTCCTTATGCAAAGGGCAACTATTAAAGGACAAGATAGTTTGGACTGTAGGTGATTTGAACACAATCTAAGTTCACTTACAGAGCAAATTTTGAGCACAAAGTCCATTCAAATAGCTTATCAAGATGCGTTAAAATTAAAAAAGGAAAAACAAACCTGCAGTTAACAGACACTGTATAAGTACACAAACTTTGAACAGTGGTTCCAGTGGTTGACTTTGGTTGACTTTGTTTCATTTTGCCCTGTACAGTTTTGAATAATACCTGCAAGCCAATCAAAAGGGACCATATTCACTATTAATCATTAAAGATGAGCTGAAATGCCTGTTTCCAGAGCGTCCACTGCCGTGTCGTGACGTATTTGCTATTCAAACAATTAAACAACCAATGAACAGGTTGATTGGGGCAGGACATAAGTTGGAGGAATCTAATTGGAGTGTTGTTGGCAAGTTCAGCCAATGATTCTTTCAATAATTGCCAACAACGAGTCAACAACGACATTAGAGAGTCAACAACGACATTAGAGAGCTAGGAGATTTTTTTAACTTGAAAGACAGAAGTGGCAGACTTTCATATAAAAAATACGAAATAATCGATTTTTTTGTAATTTTTGGAGATACGTTTTCAAATTTGATTACAATAAGTGCAGGGATATGGTCCAAAAAGAGTGAAAATGCATTTTTGACTTCAGCTTGGCTAAAATGTTACCACTGGATGCACTATACCAGAGTTACCTACTGTCACCTTGTCACCTTGGCGTGCTCACCAGAACAATAAGGTGTTGCAACATTCGCCAAGGTGACAAGCAGAGGGGAGATGGGAATGCTGGCTCAATTGCAAATGCAAATTTTGGGTTTTGGGTAGGGTTATTTAGTTATGTTCACTCCCATTGGCTGATTAGCTGATTGGCAGCGTGAGGTCCAGTTGCATCCTTCCAAATGTTGACTCTGCTTAAACTTCACTAACCTCCATGCTCAGCGCCACTGAGGCCTAATCAGCTGCTTGGACTGAAATAAATAGGAGAGCTTACATTTTTGGTGCAGCGCCTGATTTGGTCTAAACAGGCCCATAGTCACACCACATCATTTACAAGTCTGCAGACACGAAAAAATTACATAGAAAAAAAGAAAGTTTTTCAACTGTCAAACTGAATAGTTGTGTTGCCATCTTACCGATTCAGTGCAAAGGCATAGTGGAACTTCACATGTGGGTGAGCCACTGGGTCAAAGGTGGGAAGCTTCTCCAGAGTCTCCACCAGCTTCACGATGGACTCATAATCCTGAACGATAAGAACACATCTTGATCATTATTAAGCATTGTGGGACTTTTGTCCATGTATCCTAGCAGCAACGTCCTCCAAACACACACTCCCACTTATCAAGGTATTGAGCTACTTTGAGGACACGGGGAGAGTTTCTGATGCCTCTTTATTCATTCTATCGAGACTCAACAATATGTTCAACACCAAAAGCCTTCGATAATGAAGTTGCCCCTTCATCACATTTTTTGTCGTGCCTACACAGTCACCATACCCGAAGCCTGCTGAATAATTCAGCATCCTCAATGCTTGTTGTTCTAATGAATCATTCATGAGGCTGAGCGTTGCCTGTGGTGAGTGGGGGGAATCTGGACGGTGAGCGCCATCGCAGCACAGAGACTAAAGAGCGGGAAGAGCGGCAGATTCAAGAGGAGCAGACCAAAAACTTCGCCTGGAGCTCTCTACAGGCGGTCTGCGGATGGCCTCTGTTTGAAGAGATGGCACTCGTAAAGGGATGACACTGACAGATTGATCCCGAGGCGGTGACCTCTCTCTGACTTGTACAGTAGATCTGTACAGTAGCTGTCTCTGGCAAGGTCAGGGACATGAGCTGCGCAAACTAATCATCTGCACTTAGTTGGCAGTTTGTTTGAACTTAAAAGGGGCATCAGTGCAAAGCTGATTGTCTGATATACCCACATAGTTTTTCCTAGAGACTTTTGTGGAGGATGTGCTTTGTTGTGTATTTTTTCCACAAAGGAAAAAACAAAACCCCAAACTTTTTTCTAACTGGTTACAACTTCAATGTGATGATTTATTCCTTTCTCAGTTTGATCCTTTGACATCCTAGTTATCACATTAATCAGTGATGGAAATAACTGTTAGTTGCAGCCCTGTTGCTGTATTAAATTTATTGGGAGTTATGAACAACAATTTGACATGGAAGAGCAAGTTTGTTTGTGACAATTTGAGCACACAGTTTTTTCCGTTACATGCACCTGCTGCTGTCAAACTTCATCTTTGAGGAAGCATTTGATAAAGAGGATTAAGCAGCACAAAGGCAGTTTTCGTCCTGGCACAGCACAAGAAGACCAAGCCTTTCAATCAGAGATGATTAAAACTGTTGCGTTTCTGGCAGATTTACACGTTGAAATGAGCGACCACAAATTGACTTTCTAACATTCCCAGTCTATTCAGCAAAAGAGAAAGTAATACAGAACAGCACTTACTTTATCACAGGAAATTAACCAGCAACATCCTGTTGTCTCCACCAATTATACAATTTGTTTAATTACCCAAAGTCAGCACACTTAATTTGACAAATAGCAACAAAATGCTGATGCTCAGAGATGCTGCACAGTGCAGGCGTACCTGGATGTCCCTGTACGTGAGCAGCAGGTTGATGACGATGTCGACTGAAAGGCACTCCACGTTGTCCAGCCGTTGCTGGATGCGGTTCAGCTCGGCAGCCAGCTCAGTGCCGGTGTACAACTCCCGTGCCTTACGGATCTCATTCAGTATCGTCTCACGGAAATACTGGCTGTGAAAGAAAGAAATACATCTAATTATTGTCTTTACGCTGACGTAATACATTTATTAAAATAACCATTCCAGTTTTATACAAATTTTTCACTTTGTAAAGCCTGCAATTTATGATCCCTTCTCTGACTCAAGACACCTTTTTTATATCCAAGATTGCTCGTTTCCTGTCAACGTTTATTAATTTTGTCACTTCCACTCCAAAATCCAATTAACAGCGTACAAGTCAAATTGTTTTACAGAGCAAAGTGTCTCCTTAAGGGGCAATTCTGACATGACTGGAGGTTTCATTAATTTCCTTTCATTCTCTGGTGAGATGAGCTACTTTCATCAATGCCTGTATTACTGCAAAGCACTTCCAGTAAAGTAGGGAATTTGAAAACGAGTTATATTTAATTGTATTGTCCTTAATCAAGAATAACTCTACTCTCTGTTGTTCTGTAATGCGACTGAGAGAAACAGACACAATAGAAATAGAATAGAATATCGAACTGAACAATAGAAATACTCTCTCTTTTGATGTACTCTTTCATATTCTCCAATAAACATAAAAGACCATTTATTGGATCTTCATTCACAAGTCAACATGTATTTCATCACACATTTTTACAACTGTACTGAGCGGCTAACGTCCTTTTGAAGGTTTATGTTGCTGTTACACACATTGCCAACTAAGAGTTGATTTTTAACGTTTGATCAATATTACCATCTTAAATATGTCCATATTACAGCTCATTGAAGTTTACTCAGAAATCTCTGAAGCTGGCAATGAGTGCTTAGTGTTTGTTTACTTGATCATAATTTCTGTATTTAATCACAATTTGGACGAGTTTAGACCGCATTTTATTAGGCAAAGTTCTTGCTCTTGTGTTGGCTGATTGTCCTTAGACAACATCTGATAGTTTGTAGAATTATTCTTTCATTCTTCATTATAAAAAACAGATTTTTAACAAGTTTATGTTCCTTAGAAAACACCCTTCAAATTAAACTCAGCATGAGAATCAAACTTCTCCAAAGATTTATTGATGCTGATGATCTGCAACATTTTTGTGGATAATTTTCTGCAGTGTTCAATTCAATTCAGCCTCCCTTGTACTGAACAAAGCAACAAAGAACAGTAACATTTCATAGCACAGCTCTCAGTGTCATAAGGCAGAACATATTCATCTCTACTTAGTAGGTTATTATAAATAGCGTTTATAAATAGCAGCCATGCGCCTTCACACAATGTACACAATGTTTTCTAATTTGATACCAGTGATGGTTGAGCTTAAACTCTATGCTGTGTCCATCAGAAAAAATGAAAGCTTTATTAAAGTGTATGAATTTCTTTCCTTACCGTAAAACCTGAATCACTATTCCCGATAATTGATAATTAAAAAGTGAAAAGTGATAATTTATTTAGTTGTTTGTTTTAATGGGGATCACTGCACTCAAGTCAAAGATGAGGGATGTTCTACATAACAATAATTACAGCAAGTGAAAAACAAAGGCCTGTTCTGTTGACAAACTCACACTGCTGCTCAAACATGAACACCTAGGAGCTCAATTTCACTTCACAGACACGATCACAGCTTCGTCCTCAGCGGTCACGCACCCATGTCATGAACCACCAGACTCCTGTATGCATGTACACTGTGGCCCCGTGTCACCGCCTTCAGAGGAACTCATTGTTAGCAGGACTAGCTTTAAATTGATTTTTTTTGTTGTTAATTTTTGGTTCCTCATCTTCAAATCAAATGCCTCGCTTGCAGGGTTTCCTTCAACAGTTATAATACCAGAAAATACATGGTCATTAACTTTTTTAATGAAGGGAAATAAACTTCTAACCCTATTCAGTCGTACACAGTGAAAATTCATCAACTTTACATATTTAGTGAATATGGATTTTTGGTATTTGTTTTACCATGCACAATTAATTCTCACCATAAAGAAACAAACAAATTCCTTAATTCCTAATTCCTCAACAGCATGCAAAACTGTGAAACAGAGAAAGAAAATTATGGCAGCTAGTTAATAAAGGGAGATATAGGCAACTTTGGCCTTAGCTAAAGCTATACCTAAATGTACTTATTTTTATTGGCTCTGATCAGTCATTGAAAATATCCACCTTGATGAACCAACAAAATTGTCTTATTTCATGTCATTAAATGAGACACTTGCAAAAATTAATCATGATGAATAAAATCCAGTCAACTCATGTTTACAGCAAATAGTGCTATGTTTGCAGAGTGGCAGCAACGTTAGTTGCATTCTTGTTGTTTAACTTAAGGCGCTAATGTGATTTGTTGTGATGAAACCACCTGAAACTTTAATCGTCCACCTAAGTGTGACAAACTATACATGCATTTTTTCATTGACTGATATGATTCTTAAAATTTAACACTAGAAAGACAGACACTGGCAAAACAAAACAAAAAAATAGGCATTCTTTTGGTAGATAATGAGGGAAATTCAAATTAGGATTGCACTACTTTGCTTACATTTAACCTACAAAATTCAGGCAAAGGAAACCTAATAAACCACCTGAAAGCAGCATAGTGCTATGTGCGATTTAAAGCCGTTATAAGGTAACTTTCATGTGTATGTTTCAAAATTGGCCTCTTTCTATGCAAATGAGGTTCAGCACAAAAAAAAAAGTCCAGTTCACAAACACCAGCATCTCAAAAGTAGCTGTGACTTGAATAGGTAGCAGTCCGTGGTGGTTTTTAAGTTCACTCCAAGAGCAACTTCTACAGCAAAGTCTTGAAATTCAGATCACAGTATACATTATATGCCATAAAGATAACAGACAAAATGATAAATATATATCATAAAAATACACGAAAAATACACTGAAGTATATCATCCTTGGCCCAGCCTTTCAGTATACTTACTGGGAGTTGGCCTGTGACACTTTGAGCAGTTGGATGAAGCGGTCCAGCAGCGGCATGCAGATGGGCCCCAGCAGCATCTCGAAGCTGGGCTGCATCAGTTCAGTCAGGCCCTTCATCAGGCTGCCCTCACAGCAGTACACCTTGTTGTGGGGCGTCACCATGTACGGGATGAAGGTGTAGTTGGCTGAGCTTGTCTGTTGATTCAAGAGACAAGAGGGGTCTCAGAATTCTTCTGCAGTTTTTGGTCACATCACATCAACTTCCTATACAGCTTGAGTCGTTCAGTTGTTACGGTTACAATTGGAACAGTCAAATTTTTTAAGCCACTTCACTGACTTTTCACCCATGTTGGCTAAAAATTTAAGGTTAAAAGGTTAAAAGTTCATTGTTTACTCCTTTTGTTCTCAACATAGACTCCATCTGTTAAAGAAGATTGCGTGAGATTATCAAATGCTCAAGAATAGACAGGAAATAAATCTTGTGGTGAGTCAATACTTCAATGTTTCCAAGGCTGAGAATGATCTTTCATTCACAACTTCGAAGAGATCATGGCCACTTACACACTACACAATTCCATGATGACTAGACAACTCATCTAACGTGGAAGTTTGTGTGATGTGATGGAAAGATCGGTTTCTAAATATTTTCTAAACAGACTTTTGTGTTTTTTTTCTCAAGTACTGTTTTTGAGGTCAGGAACAGTCCTTCAATATACAATATTACTTTGTCTTTTCTGCCTTAAATCCTCCTCATTCGGGGGCAACACTGACTAAATTCACTCACCCTGATCCATCCCACTGAGCTTGATACCTTTAGATAAATTACATGTACAAGCATTAAAACAGGGCTGTTTGCAGTTACATATTATACATATCCTCTCGGTCTATATCTCTGTTTTCCTGTTTTTAAATGTGAATATATGGAGATGACAGTGTAATATAAAAACAATGCCATTTTTGTAATATTTGGCATATTGAGTTATTAATGAACTCAGAGTGTAATCTATCACAAACTGTTAAAAATATCTTACAAACTTACATTAAACTATTACTATATTTAATTTATGTAACAACATATTTTGTTGACACTGTGTCAAAAAACATAATGTTAATTAGGAGGAAGCAGATTGCCTGGAGGAAGTCTGAGCTGTTTCCCCTCTTTGAAGCAGTTTCGAGTAATGACATGAGGCTCAGCCTCTGATCCGTCTATACAACAATGATGTTTTTATGTGGTGTTGTCTTCACCAAACCAGCTCAAACAGGCAGCAGCCAGAAAGAAAGATGTGCATCATTGGTGACAGTCCCATTAGGAGCTGATCTTTTCCAACCACAAACACTTAAAGTAGAGCACTCAGAAATTCCACTTGTTCATGCAGAAACATAAGTCTTGCTGGTCAGCTAGTGCCAAACCCTGGTATTTGCTGCAGTAAAAGTGTCCTCCTTTTTTAACTTAGCCCTTATTCTAGATCCGTGTTTCGTCTGGATGCAGATTTCTGCATTCTGCGTTTGTTTTAACTTCACATTATTCTCCAGCAGCGGCTTCGATGCTCCTGTTGCAGTGGCCTGCCACTGCTGAATAAACAAAGGAAACACGTGCATGTGGTGTTTACAGACAGCTGAGGGGGAGAGAGAGATAG
>JAQLOL010000010.1:20534840-20548000 GCA_029783665.1 Naso thynnoides | reverse complement strand
AAAAACTGAACATGCATGTGCATTCTTTCACAAATCCCGCCCCAAGTTCCTTTAACGGAACTTCCTAGTTGGAATTATAGCACTAGTGTTACAAAAGGTTACCACGAGATAACTGAAACCTTTCGCCAAAGCACAACATGAAAATATCACGCTACTCTTTCTTTCCTTTCCAGTGACAATTATCAAATATTTCAAGCAACAAGGCATAAACTGGCCTTGAGGGCATGGCCATTTGGAGAAACAGCAGCTGCTAGCTACATGTTTAGCCTCTCAAGCTCCACTCTCTCACCCAATATGATCACGTCTTGCTCCAAAAGCCAAGACAGCTACAACCATACTGCCAAATTAGAGGCTCCACAAACCAATGGGTGACGCCACAGTGGCTCCATCCATTATTTGACATATTATCTATAAATAGGGCACTGTAAGGGAAGGGAATTTCACATGTGGAGCAATTACTTTTCAAATGAATGAAAATACTCGATTTGATGTGAATCGGCCCTGGTGTGAAGGCCAGGTAAAGTCTTTCACACCAAACTGGAAAAAGCATTTCTTTACGAACCTCTATGTGCATGAAGGCATCTGCACGGTTAGGAAACCCTCCAAACTGTTTGTACGAAGTCTGACGCACACTCGAACCAAAAGCACCAAAAGCATGTAGAGAGGGTATCCTCCAACATTTGGCCATATAGAGTGTCCTCTGATGTGACTATTTTTTATGCTGAAACCTACAAATACTACCACCTACCCTTCATAAGCCAACCTTCCTAAACGTCACCTTAAAATTTATGAAATACCAAAAACAGATTTTTGCATTGAATCAACAGAACTTCAGCTCAAAGAGCTATGGCCTATACTTTTAGCAATCTGCTTTAAAGGTGCACTAAGTAAGTTTTTCGTTAAGTGTGTTGGTTTTATAGTCTAAATGGGCAATGTCCTCTTTCTGTGCTCTAATACACATTACAAATGGATTTTAAGGTACACTTTAAGCCATGTTAGCGTTTATAGGTCTGTAATTAAAGGTAAGGGTAAGTGCTACACAAACAGTGATGCTAAATGATCTGGCAGTTAATCAATTTTTGTGGTTTCACAAAAATAACATCAAAAGCAAACACAAAACAAAACATTATGATTACACGCAGTTAAAGATCTTTTTTCGCTGGCTGATCATATAAAAAGAAAATTCAGGATTTGAGTTAAACAAAAATTGTTAACATCTGCTAAGGTAACAGTACATGCAATATTATATTTGCCAACAGTTGTAATTTTATGGCCAGTTTTCCTTACATAATCAGACACCATATGAAAGATGGATGTCACGACTCTAATTGTTGATGTATGGTTTTCATTAAAGCTAACATGGATTCCTCTTTATTGTTCTGGGACAGGGACACAGCACTGAGGTCAAAGGTTAATGGACAAATATAAATCCAGATTGTGTGGGTGCGCTGGTCGGCAGGGTGTTGTATGTGATGATCACAGCTTTCACTGCCGTCCGCATAAGACGAGTCTGTTATCAGCTATGGATTGTTGTGTCAGAGAGACAAGTGGAGCTAATTCAAGAGCGCACTCTTGAAAAACTGAACATTTCCAAGGATGGAGGAGGTTCACCTGACCTTTTCAACTCCATCAACGAATACAAATAGACTCAATAACACGCTGACTCCAGCTGGACTCAAGCATATGATCTGAATCAATAGGTCAATAGGAGTCAATATTGCCAAGTGTCACTCAAGCCAGCAGGAACTACAGCTTCTGGTGAAGGGGCGGAGAGTTCCCAGCCTTGAACTAGGAGTCCTGTGCTTATGCTGGTGTAACAGAGCTGCTGTGTAACCAAAGAGCTCACTCATAGGTGTGCTGCTCAACTTAACCCTAGAATAAACACAATATGACCCCTCCTACAGCCTCAACCCTCAGTTTTTGCTTTTTAAAAGGCATTATGAATGGTATGTAGTACAAAACAAACTCGTCCAGGTGAAGACTAAGCATGACAGTTGTATGAAAGCCCTCACATGAGGTGGGGTGGTACAGGCTGTTCCTGAGGGCTGCCTCGCGTCACTGATAACAACAAAAACAAATCAGCCCGGTGGCTGTGCTCCAGTAATGACAGAAGAGCTCAAAGAGTCACAGAGATAACACCGCACCCTGCTTTCCTCTCCTGTTTCCAACTATCCCCTTCTCTGTGTCAACAAACACATTACACAGAGCTTAAGAGAAGAGACACTCTGGTCCAAACTGAATCTTTTACCCCTAACAAGTTGTTGAAAGATAGTGCCCATTGGAGTCGGTGGACAGCAAGTGGAGGAAAGCACGAAAATATTCTGTCAGATGACAGGTCTACTTTGACCAATTGCAGGTGGTACAACAGTTTCTGATTGCCTCTGTGAAATGGTCTTGGAAACTCTTGAACAGAAGAATTTAGTTATTATCAGGTTTTTGAGTTATTATCCATTTTACACTTGACAAATAGTGAAAAAAATACATAAGGAGAACTACAAAGAAGCATGACAAATGCAAAAAAGTTACCAAAGCTTTCTGCAACCTTTTGTTAAAGACAACAGATGCTCAAATAATAGCCACATTAAGTTGGGTTTTTTACTGGGTTTGATGTTTTAATTATATGTATAATTTGCGCTAACTATAATTTCATTTACAAACTCGAAAGAATTATTTTAAGGGTTACTTGTAGTGATGAACCCACAGAAAATGATCACATTTGATTTCTATGTAGCATTTTACCATCTAATTGTTCTGCTTTCCTGGCCAGCATCTTTAGTGTAGTTGAATTTCAATCCAAATTTATTGGAGATTTTACCTGAGTTTTCATAATTTCTGCAAAAGAAAATGCGAAATTTTGCACGCTTCCATCCACTGCTGTTTTGCAACTATTGGAGTTGGGTCATTAAGATAAACAGCAGGTGACAGTGATTCTGAAGGCGGGTGCCACTGCACAAGAACATGGTGCAGCGAGATGACGTAATGCAACAGTGCCAGTCAGCAGTCATAACAAAAACAAAATGAGAGAAAAACTGTGGAAAACTTAATGAAAAGTGGTGAGGTAGAACACACTGAATAGTTGGAAAGTTTTAAATGACTAATACTACACCTATGTACTGTGGAGCACTTTGAGTATCTAGAAAAGTGCTAAATAAATCCAATTCTTATTATTATCATCATTATTATTAATGTGCATGTTCTCTTGAAAGAGTTCTGGTAGTGTAAATCACGTGATTTCTGTATGTCTTCTTCACCATTTATTCGCTGCTGATTCACTGAAGCTGGTCCCACCCCACTTAGGGGCAGTTTACACAGCACAAGCTTTCACATCAAACAAAACACTTTTGTTGTAGTTCTTCCTTCCTTTTACATATCAACGGTGTGCTGGTGCCGCTGGAACTGCTGGAACCGCAAATGTTTGAAACCAGGTTCAAGAGACTGCAACCTTCTCTCCAGCTGTGTAAACTGGTGCATCGCAAGGCCTGGGACAGCAGTGAGTATGCTAATGCTAAGGCTAGCGCAAGTCAATGCATCCCGCTGTAGCCACTACCAAACTCTGATTAAACACTCCACAGTGCACCGAAAGCAGGTCGAATGGGACGACAGTCTATATGGGCAAATTTAAGTGTTTGTAGCATAATTTTAGAATACAGTCTACCGCTGAATTTCTTAAATTTGAGGCTGCTTAGGGCTTAGCAGCAACAGCAAGTTAACAACTTCGGCAGCTCCGGCAGCATGTAATTACAAAATTACACAGCTGACTACTGGCCTGGCATGCATACTACAGCGTATTTGATTGTTTGTGTAAATGTGGACATATTTTGAAGATGCAAAGGAAAGACCCTTCTGTTTTTAGTAGGGCCGTTCCTATGTAAACGTGGCCTTATTTGCATTTATGTGAGCCCTAAGCAGTAAAGGATTCATCTGTTTTTTCCCTCCATTTTCTTGAGATCTTGAGTTAATAATTTCTTTATCTCGGGGTAACAAACCCTTTTGTCTTCTTGAGATCACAAGGAAACGAGCTTTGTTCATGATTAAATAGCATGATACTTTCCATAAGAATTTATGAAGAACAAAACAATCTTAAAGAAAAGTGAATATTGGACTTACATTTGTCGGCTGTGCATACGCACAACGCCATTTCAGTGCGTGTGTTTCTTTGTTTCTGCTGAGTGTGTCAATGGTGATGGTTTTGTAAACACATTTGCCATGAAAAAATGGAATAATTTGTCTGTTCGTGTTTGTTTACTGCCTGGCTATAAAAAAGCTCTGATAGCATGATGCACCCATCAAATCTATGTAACATCACTGATATGAAACAGAAAAAAAACAGTGAATAACACATCCTGTGTTAAAGGAGCAGCTCATTAGATACAGTTGATGCAATCCAAGCTTTTAAAACTCCCAAAACCACCAGAAAAATTACATTAATTCATTAAAAGTAGCCGTGAAAGCTCACAGATTGAAAGCAAAGTTAAGATAAAACATTTAATTCTGTGGCTTTTTTTTGTGGTCTGCAAACACAACGCTGCGGTAGCCTATCAGGGACTGGTTGGTTGTAGTGATGGAGAGCCTTTGTAAGTGATGAGGGGCCGTGTAGCTCCTCGCACTCATCATCAGCACATGCAAATTCAGTCAGGAAGCAGGCACTTGTTGCTGGCCTCAGAGGTTCTCATCATCAACCCTTCCTCCACACAAGCTTTGAAAAAACACAGCTCACATTTTCATTACAGCCAAGTAGACAGAGGACAGGATGTAAGGGATTTTAAGCTTGGCGGCTCTGTGCAGTGATGCAGAATATCAAGAGGGTTTTACTCTGCGGATGAACAGCCAGCCTGGTCACATGAGGATGCCTGCTCAATGATTGAGTGCAAGTTAGGTCTCGCTTTCTGACGTGCAAGGCGGACAGGGAAAGTACACTTTAATCCTCACTCAATGACCTCAACCACTTGCTGCTTCCATATCTGTGACGTGTTCTATCAATGATATCTCTGCAATCAGCGTCATAAGAGTTAAGACATCTCCTGTGTGGTCCAAACACAGACTGTTTAATCTAACTGCAGATCTTCACAATCCTGACCGTGCACTGAAAAAAGGCTGTTGAGCTTCTTCAGTGCTCTCACACAAGGCGCAACTGAATGTCAACTTCCAGACAGCACAGGTTGGCTGATGAATAAAAGATAAGCTTGTCTCATTTCTCGGCTGGCAGGAGACCCCATAAATATTACATCTCGACGAGGCTTTAATGCAAACAGGCCATTAAAAGGCAACAGTGTAACCCACAGCTGTATTTTCTGGGAGGAAAAAAAAAGAGGCTGAAGTTGTGTGTTTAAAATGCAGCAATGATTTGGGTGGGTTAATTTTGTGTTGCTCTCCTTGGAAAGCTCACCTGCTTCACAGGGCTACATCTGAGCCAAAGAAAATGTTTGCTGTCAAAGGGCACGGCTAATACAGATGATAAATAAGGAATGCGGCCGACTCTGAGTACATATAAAAAACAAAGACGGCATGAAACAAGTGAGGCTTGTTCTGTCGGGAGAGTTGAGAGGAGCAATCATTTCTCATAAGTGCTTTATACACACAACAAAGCCCCAGTGAGCTGACAGCACTTGACTAGTAGCGTATGATGTCGTCAGTGTGGCTTCAGTCTACATGCACACATGCTGAAGGACAATACTATAAAACCAGCGGAACAACATGTCCCAGACTTCAGTCAGGAGCTGAATACAGCGCAGTCATACAGGAACACTTTGATCCTTGTGGCAGTTGTAGTGTAACAGCTACATATTATCTGTGCCTGGACACAGGGAGGTATTATAAATCATTAATAACTGGCAATTATTTTAATGTTCATTTAATTATTTACATTTTTGCAAGGCTAGAGGTAAGCTGTAGCTCTATGGCTCTTGCTCCACCACATTAGTCTACCTGCAACTTACTAACTAATGGGCTGTCGAATTTGTGCCAACATTAAAGGTCCTTAGAGGATGAAACCTCATCGCTTTCATGATCTTGACTTTTCCCTCTAGCATCATTGTTAGGTAGACATTTATGTTTTTGATTACAGGAGAGCTATTGTGTTTTTCCGTCTGTTCTGACCTATAAATGTTGCAATGTCGGATACTCGTTTTAAATGTTAGACGATGCCAAAGTGTCACATAATGAGGTACATGCATTTGGAAGTGAGTCCTGCAGGTCAGCTGTGTTTTACAGTGTTTGTTTGTTTGTTTGTTTTTTTTACAATTTTTTTTCAGTGACCTGCATGCTAGATGTCCTCATGTGGGCACGCCAGCTCTGTACACAGCGCTGTGCTTGACCCTTCCCCTGCTCCCCTCCGAGAAGCACAAGCTGTAACTAACATTTTATCAGTGTCCTATCTGCATTTATTTTCTGTAAGTAAATGGTTGTTAGAACAGCAGAGTGCGGAGGCGCGCATGAGGGAAAGGGGGAGGAGTAACTGACACAGACCGTTTTGAGAGAATGCAGAGAATAGAAGGAAGAGAGAGGGTGCAAGTTACAGTTTTCTCAGGATCTACAGACTTGCTCAGTCAGTTGTGTCTAGCTGCTCTACAGGAGTCCAAAACCAAAATCAAAGACCCTCAAATGAGTATGTCTTCTTTAAAATGTCTCAAAAAGTATGAGTATATTTTTGTGTGACTGTTGTTAAAATTTTGTTCAAAAATTCATTTTCCCCTGAGGATGAACTGTAATAACTTTGTTGATTTCTGACTGTTTATCTAGCGCCATTATTAGGTCAGACTTATAATCCAACATGTTGGTTTACAACAAAACACCCACATTTCCATCCACCTCTGCTCCTCGCAAGTTCTGTGCTAACTTCTTAATGTTAGCATGCGAACCCACTAAACTAAGACGGTGAATGTGGCGAACATTATTCCCTCTGAAGAGAAATGTCAGCATTGTTGTTGTACACATTAAAGTATTATTGTGCTGCTTTGTAAAAACAATGCTTTTGATTTTTTTTTAACAAAACAAAGAACTGAAATATATATATTTACACAAACATATATATATTGTTAATCTCAGTTGTGGATGGAATTTTTTGCTGTTTTCTTGTATTTCCCATGTCTACTAAATAATCAAAATAATTGACAGATGGATCCATAATAACTGTCATTTGTAGACCTAGCCTACCATGTATCTCCTTATCAAACAAACACTCTATAATGAATTACATGCATTTGTAAGAATTGAAAAAAAAATCTTGACAACTTTGATGGTGTAACCAAAGGAGGAAATGCTTCACACTTCAAAGGGCTGTAGACATCTTGTGAATAAAATATAAAAAAAATAAAGAAATAAATCACGCTTCTGCAGTAATGACAGGTTTTATCCAAAATGTGTTTTGTGTTCTGCCAGTAGAGTTATTAAGGGCCTCTTGCCATAATAAGGACAATAATCCTGAATTCATGCAAACAAACAGCACAGATATGGGAGAGTCATGCAGACAGTGACTGTGAAGGATTCAACAGCAGAGCATCTGAGTGGTTCTGGACGGCATTCAGATGTCGTGATTGCTTTCCAATACAACAGTACAGCTGAGCACATGCCAACGTAACAGCAGACCTGCCAACATAATGTTGACAGAAGGCTACATGAAGCCAGCAGCACAGAAACTTGAGTCATGCAGTCACTCTTGTTAACAGGCCCTGCAACCTGATCACATGTGCTCACCTCAGCTGCTGTTTTAGTCATTGCTATCAGCTCAAATCAGTAGTAAACCCAAGTCTAACTACACCAGTGAACTGAAAAAACATGACAGAAACATGCATAGTGAGGCCTTCATAATCCTGCTACACCTCCTACGGCTAGACCTGCTACTGTTGACCAAAACTAAATTGATTCCCTCGCCCACTGCTCAAAGCAGAGGAGGAAAAATAATTCAATACTCTTGCACACTATTTAGCTTTCAGCAGCGCTCGGCCTGCTGCCCTGGCCCCTCTAAGGGGGGTGGGGGTTGGGGGGGCAGGTGATGAGCAGCTTGGAGAGCTGCATGAATTCACCAGGAATTGTTCAGGTTACTTCGGTATAGATCCTTCTCAGTCCTCCATGAGTGCTTCCACCAGTTAGACATACTCTGTTTTTAAGGGGGGGGGGCTCTGCTCAATATTAGAATCGCAGCAGCATCTAAATGTCACTAGAGACTGCTGCAGTGGATATGGATTATTTTAGCAACTCACAGTGTCTTTTGTCTTTCTCCTCTGTGCTCGGAGCCAAATGAATAGCATACATTTGGACACACAGAAATCTATTTTAATGAGAGTGGGCTGTTGAGAAATGCACACGGTCACTTCCTGCAGTCTTAAGCTATTAAATAACACTCAGACTGTGCGCATCATGTACACTCTACATCCCTAAAGCTATAGACTGTTTATGTAAATATGATTAGGAACAGTTTTCATTATTCTTTAATCTGTAGATTTGAGAGTGGAGGTTAATTCCTGACCTTGGCAACTGGAATCTGTGATTTATTATTCTGAACTCAAGGATCACTTACTAGCTTTTCATCGAGGGCGTCCAACCTCATCACACAGTCGCATTCAGCTTCAGCTTGTGGCGACCAATGACTTGTGAGTGAGCCCCATCTTCCAAAAAGTGCAGCAATAGCTGAAAGCTCTGTACTCTGTTGCGGCTTCTCAATGCAACTTTTTCACATAATAGAGCAATGTTTTGACTTGACTTGATTTACTATAGAAAACACAAATTTTTTGCAACATTTCAATAAGATTTCTCATTTTGGTCAACAACAACAATAAGAAGAATATAATACAGCCAATTCAGGTAAGACTGTGTGTAAAAAAAGCTGGAAAAAACCCCAAATGTAGTCACTAAAACTTCTTTCTGTTATTTTTTGTTTACTCTACTGCAGTCTGTGCACTGCATGTCATGTATGGCCAGACTGGCGCTGGCTGTTGAAACTGCTTTCCCTGTCCACACAAGCGGACGAGTTCGCAGATGCTCGCAGACACGCTAAGCGGGAAGCATGTTCGGGCCTTTAATTTAGCCAAACACTTAATATTTTGCAAGTGTCATCGCTAGGGGTGGGGAAAGAAATTGATACAGCATAATATCACGATATTTTGTTTGACAATACTGTATCAATTCATAGACACCAAGTAGCAATACTTTATTCCATAAATTCTTAATAAATGTTGCAAATACATAGTCAACTTTTTGGCTAACAGAACAATAAAAATCAGTTGACTTTCAAGTCCACTAGATGGTGCTAAGCGCTGGTGTCATGTCTGGTGAGGTAGTAAAAATGCAATAACGAATAAACGAAGTGAAATGAACAGACTAAAAACTTTATCTCATTAGATTTAACAGATGATGTTAACAAAATTTTACTTGGGGAAATGATTTGCAGTTGAGGGGGGGGTGTTGAAATATATAATGTTGCCATAGTCAACACATCGCAGTATCATGATAATTTCGTATCGTCACTTAAGTATCTTATTGTGGGCCTCTGGCGAGTCCCACCCCCAGTCATCGCACTGCAGTGTTAGAGGCACTGTAATTACTTTGCGACTGGTCACTCAGAGGTCAGCTATGAAGACTTGCATTGGATTGAATTTGACTCGGAGCAGGTATGAACAGGGCAGCTACAACAGAAGTAACATATCATCTATAAATAAAATGTTGTAGCCATGGAGACTCAGAGGCTGTGAAGGATGTGAGAGAAACCCTCAGTGAGTTGCTGTTGAGGTTTTCAACTTTTTGCTGGTGAAGGAGGGAACGACACTCGTGTTGTGGAGCAGGGTGCAGCAGTTAAATTTCCCTGGAGCTTAGCCCACACTGAGGACAGAAAGACACAGTTGAATGACTGTAACAAAGAATGACTGGAAAGCTTTCCTATGGTAAAAAGTCCTTTTCTCTAAATAAAGACAGGACCCCCAGAGAAAAAAGTCAAAATTTTCCTCAACTTAGCAGGAACAGCGGGAGATCATTGTGCTCCTGATCACCCTGATAATCAAATCATTTCTCTTTAGTGTCACTAGTGGTGACAAAATGGCCAGAGTATCTTTAAGTTTGCCTTAGATGTTTAAGAGTTGACTTCAGATTGCTTATGAATATTCATGACTTGACCTGCGTTTTGGGGTCTTCCTCATATCGACTTTAGATTTTGAAATTTGCCTCAAAGGATTTGAAAACAGTGCTGCAGGATGACATCTTTGACTAATTAAATAAAAATTTTCTTTGAGTTATTTGGGAGAAAGGTTTTGTTTAGAGCATTTCAGCCAAAGATTCAGGTTTTCAGCAAACTTTTTCAATTTCTGTTACTATGTCGATAACTAGTGGTGCAGCACTCCCAGGTAAAACAGGGTGGTTTGTGTTTTTCCCTTGGGGAGACTCCATGCAAAAATGACATTTTTACAGTTGCTGTTTTGATTTTTTTAATTGGCTTCTTGTACAATCCTACTGCTCCTTCAATGCACTTCAATAAACAGAAGACAGGGGAACCAAGTAAACTTTGATTAAAAATGTATTTAGATATGTTAAACAAACATCTTGATGCACATGAGTAAGGCGGAGTGGAAACTGCCTACAGAAGTTTCATCTGTAGCATTTTTAATGAATTCCGAACTCTTCGGGTTCAGTTAGAAGCAAGCTACACAAAGAATAAACAGGCAGTGGTGGAATTTTCCAAAAATAAAACCCTGGGAATGAAAGAAAAGCGCCATACAAGTCTTTCAGCTGAGCATTTTTGTCTACAAATACATCTCTACTCCCAGAGGATAACATGGGAAATGCCAGACAATGGTCATTCTGTAGTTTAGATGCCCTGCCCAGCAGAGAGATTAATGATCCCTTTATTTTCAGACACAAGTGCGCTCGAAAGAAACGACCCCAAGCCCTGAACACACCATGATGCAGGAAATGAGACCAACTAGTTGCACCGTTCTGCTGCTAGACTGGTCTTTTTTATTTCTGCAACACTTGTTTCCTTTTCACACAGTGAGAGACTTTACAAACTGCAGTGCTGTGTCCCCGAGGGGGAAAAGAGCTGTGAACAGAAAGTAAATTCAGCCACAGCTGACTAACATGCTGGGGGAGAAACCCTCGCTGCCTTGCAAGTTGCCTCAACTTGTCTACATGGTTTACCTTCTGCTTACTGTTCACTCGTATAGAGATCACCGAAACAAGAGGGATTTGTATGTATGTCAAATAAACAGTGTTTCAGCCTTATCTCAACTCTTTTACATGACAGGACAAAGGAACATCTGTGCTTATTTGCATAATGTTCAAGTGAGAAAAAGCTTCCTGCACTAAGCAGGAGTTAGTCTGAAGTCACTTGAACATCCTGAAAAGTGGAATAATGAAGAGTTTTGCACTTAAAGCAACAGATCAAAATCTCCATGCTATTTGTAATTTTTAACAGTTTCTAAAACTGTATAGGTTACTGCAAACTCTGTCAGACATCAGTGTATGAAGTTGTTTGCTAAGTTATGAAGGATTATTTGGCTTTTGGATTTTCAGCCATGTTGCTGGCATGGCGCCGATGATGACGTTGATCAATCAATCCACCAAATTTTCTCCACAACTGTACGAGGAGAGGCCATAATATTTTGTACAGACATTCATGATTCCACAGTGATGAATCCAAATGACTGTAATGATTTTTCCTCTAGCAACACCATGATTTGTGATTTTGATTGCGATATGTCTCCACAATAATTGGACGGTTTATGCCTCAACTTTTTATTTAAGGCCATCACTGCAAAAGGTCTATCCGCTGAAAAAAAGTAGCTACAAGTGACACTACATGCCGCACCCTAAAATTTGTTAAGTCTAAGCACCAAAATTTCTTGGTTATGATCAGAAATAGATCTCAGGGAGGTGAGTTGTGTACTTTGCAAGACTGCAGTTCAACCCTACCCCACTGTCGTCCTGTCCTATATGACTAAATATTTGTAAAACTATGCCACTGGCATCAGCTTTAGCTGTTTAAGTGTTTAGTGCTAATTAGCATGCTGTGCAATATTAGCATGCTAACACTGTTTAGCTGCTATGTTAACCTACGCATGATGTGATAAATCTTAAAATCAAATGCTAACAGGAACATTAGCATATAACTTAAAAGACCAACACAGCACAGCTAGCATAGTGTAAGACTTATTAGTATTTTTGGTAGCCCTACATGTGTGGGCTGATTTGCTATAAGATTAGAGATGTGGTATGTTACATACTCATCATAACCTTATTATGGTGAGATAATTTGTCAAAAAATTCCACATTGGTGCAGCCTGAGGTAGTGTAACTAATTAAGAGAAGAAAAAAGAAGGAGACACACACAAGCTGGTGTGCAAACCTACGCTACACCTTTTTAAACACCTTAGAACTTGCAGTAAATTAAAGTTGTTCTGTCACCACCTAAAAGATATTCTCCTCCCACAACCACTCATGCTTCATTTTCACCACACATGCAGTTTTGCACCAACCTCACTCTATGATTTTTGATGCTGCATGTGCAGAATGAAAACACAAACTTAATCAGCCTGAAGTTGCATGCGTTACAAAAGTAATGTACAGCCTGATGAGAATCAACCAGAGCCTAGTGACACTGTAAGTATAAGACATAAGTTTTTCTTTTTCACCTCTGTTGTTCAACCATCTCCTCTTTAATCAAAAGGATCATCTTGCACATTACTGGATGTTACTGTGCTGGATATAATTTTCTCAGCTGTGTGCCAATACAATAGAATTTTCTTAGGGTAAAGCCACTGACTGCGTTTTGGTACCTCATTAACAATGTGATATAAAATATGAGTCATGTTCCCTTACCTTCCACTGTTTTCTCAAGACGTTGGCTTCCTGGTTGTTAACTTTCACCTCAAATGAACTTGTGATAAAACCTGAAAGGGAGCTTTGATTCTGCGTACCCACCTCCTTTCACTTTTCTGAGAAGCTATTAAGAGATTTACCCTGAGGTTTATTTAACAACTTGCTACACTTATGACATGTCCTGTGTAATGAAGAATACCCTCTTTACAGCCTGTTTGATGTTGAAATACTGCAGGCAGGGATGTGGATATTACAGTTCTTATTCTGCAGAACATGCAAAGATGTCAAAGCAAAAAAAAAAAAAAAAAAAATTATGTAATGTGTCAGTTAGCTTTTAGTTTACTGTTTAGTAATTTAAG
>JAQLOL010000010.1:20511631-20521806 GCA_029783665.1 Naso thynnoides | reverse complement strand
ACACACACACACACACACACACACACACACACACACACACACACACACACACACACACACATACACACACACACAGGATCTCTAATGATCCTACAGGGCATTTTTTAACAGCCTTGCAGCGCTCTGATCATAAGTTCATTGTTAGTAAGTGAAAAACAATGATCTCAGCGCTAGGAGGCCTCTGGGAATCTCTCACTCCACCAATATAGAAGCATTTAAGTCAAACACCATGGGGAATTAATGACAGTGGAGTCACCATTAACTCCTACGCTAACGAGTTTGTGAGCATTGGCCCTCTTGTTAGGCACATCTTATGTGTGTGAGTTTGCTTGTCTGCCTGAGCATCTTGTTGATCTGAAATGCACACGATAAATGCATCTGAATGCGATTTTCATGGGTAAAAATACAAACAAAACGGCAGCGATCAGGCGAGGCGCTAGGAGTGCCACGGCGTCTTATCCTCTCAGTCTGCAAAGAGACGTGGCCAAGGTTATTAAAGAAGGATGTAGCAGAGCAAGATGGCCGCTGTTGTGACCAGAGGCGGTGTGGAGAGATAAATGGTTGACCCAGCCTGGTGTCAGGTTAGGATTGATGCCACTATCAGCCCCACTGCTTTCCCAATGATTTTCTCAAATCTCTGATAGAGTGTGTTATCTAGTTACTGGCATGAGGGCAACGGCCTGCAGGCACAGAGAAGGTCAATCTATGAGGACAATCTTTGTTGGACTAAATGAGAAAAAAGACCTCACAAAAAAGAATAAAAAGCAGCTGCTAGGTCTCTGGGATAAGATAAGCCAAATTACTTCTCTTTAGTAGGATAGGCCTCGGGCGAAACATCAGAAAAAAGAGAAAGAAGAAAAAAATTAAGTGAGGCAGCTGGCATGCTCTCTAACTTCAGTGTTGTAGATTTCACCTGGAAACCCGGCTTCCTTGAACTAATGTTGATTTAGTGGCAGCAGCACCTTGAGGAAAAGGGCCAGGTGAGTGAATGTTTGTCTGCTGTTTAATCTGCATTCAGCTAATAAACAGCAGAAAAACACTAATGTCCAGAATTTCTATAAAACCAGTCAGAAATGTTATCCGCAGAGCTCCTCGGGACTCTCACTCCATCAACCTTTTTTGCTCTTTGGTCTTTTCAAAACTGAGGGGAAAGAGTTTGACTAATAGGTTGTAATTTACCGGCCGAGGCCCTGATCAATAATTCCGTGTCAATAATGATGGAGAGTTCTGCGTGAGGGGAAATGATTCCACTCATTGTCTGAGAAAAATGAAGGTGTGGACATCACCTCGGGCTGCAGGCAGATGTCCACAGGTGCTCGCTTAGTATGATGGTGGAGTTGATGAGTGGGAAGACAAATAACACACACACAGACACACATACAAAGAACAGTGTGTGTTCCCTTGTGGTGCAAAGGGTCTAAACTTTAAGACGAGCCTTCACACACACACGCACACACACACAGGCACTCACAGACACAGATACAGACACACAAACACACGCACACACACACACACACACACACGTCCCTAATGGATGTATTTTTCACAACACTTTTTCGCTGACGTTTTAGGCGACGGGCCTTTTTCATGACAATCTCATTATGAAAGCAGCTTTCTGACAGAAATATTGACCAAACGGCTATAAATGGAGGGAACGATCTGTTTCTTTATGATCCAGAAAATTGCTAAAAATGGTTTCAAGGAAATAAATAGCCCATTTTGAATCCTTTCTGATGCGGTGTGAGAATATAGCACCCGTTATCTGCATGCATACAGTGTAGCAAATAAAAACACCTTTGTCGATTGAGTCAGTACATTATTTTAAGACAATAAAATGAAAATGATCACTAAATGTCTTAATATTTACAGTATTCAAAATTAGAAAAGCTAAATTCTTTTATCATGATACATTTGAAGCCATAAGACAAGTATTTCCTGTGACATTACTGTAAAATCACCTGTCAACCACTCATGCTAGAGAAGGGAGTTTATTTAGTTGCATTAATCACTACAAATTCCTGCAATCAAGATGAAAAAGATGCAAACACCTGAAAAAGTGATCCTGTTATTTACTGCCTATGTCTGTATCACTATTTCAGACATAGAAGCAGTTCAGGCACTTTCGGTCACATCACATGATCTTCATCAACAGATATTTTTTACATTCAGAGATGTGTCAGCATTTAGAAAAAGAACAGTTCCTACTGAGATTATTCCCATATGGCGACACACTTTGACTAAAGATTATACTCCCTAAACCATGATATCCCCACTCACACTTAACATGCAGTCTTTCTATCTCTGTCTCGTCCATTTTTGTAGTTTGCAGCTAAAAAGGCTTAAAGGGATCTGGCAACTTTTTTCCTTTTTGCATTTGCCTCCATCCCAAGTTCCAGACAGGACTGTATAGATACCTTTCTTTCAACTGCGTGGAGTAACAAGGAAGAGACGAATTGAGCTCGCCCACCGCTAATTAGCTTAGCTCAAACACTGCTAGTCAATAGAAAGTGCTTGCCTGCCTAAAGTCATCAGATAAACTCCCCATGGTCCTGAAGTAAATCGCAGAGCGCATGCGCATCAGTAAACAGTGGAAGAAAAAGAAGAAGAAATACATAGGCCTGAAGTACTACATAAAGTGCTAAACTGAGTTTAAAAATAATGAAGTGGTGAATAAACAAGTCACAGCAAGCACACAGGACTGTTTAGAGTTGTTGGAAAGTCTATCTGATGACTTCAGGTGGAGGCAGGCTAGCATTTCACATTGACACTGCTAATTAGCAGTGGGTGAGGTCTGCCCATCTCCTCCTTGTTACTGCACACACAGCCTGAAAAAAGATTAACAGCTGGTATTTACATAAATGTTGATGTAATTTTGAGGTTTTATTTTATGTATACAATCCTAAATTTCTTACCCCTTGAACAGGACGTTTTCTGCAAAGAGTCATGCTGTGTTACATTAACCTTGCGGCTGGGAAGCCAGGTTAGCATTTAATAGCAATGCTAGTTGATAACAAGGCATTATTGGTTGTTTTTGTGTATAAACACTGGTGCAACACATCCACAGATAGAAGTCACACGACGGTACTGTGTGTATGAATGATTCAATGAGACACAAACGGGACCGAAGTGCTAATGATCAGTATGTTACTGCACCTTTTACTGCTGTTGATGCATGGAGCAGCCATCTAGGATTTTAAGTGGGTATTGAGATTCTCAAAAATATATTTGAGTTGAAATATTCATTTTAAGGGGGTGTTCCAGCTGATAATTTCCAACTGGGAATATGGATATTCTGACCTCCCAGCTAAAAGGGAGCATTTTACATGAACAACATTATGCACATTAATGGACCACAACAACTGTAAAAACTGAAAGAGTTGCTGAATTGTTTTCGCATGTACAGAGAAGCTGTAGACCAAGAACAACAACAAACACTGCGAAGCTTTGTTGCATAACCTGTAACTTGTCAGACACAATGGCCCGCTGCCTGTGTGTCCTCATTGAGATTATTCTCTCTGTGTTTCACTGTATAAAATATTAGAGAGAATTCCTGTTGCAAGATTTCCAGTTACAAGCTTGATATCAAAATCTTTGCTTCTCAAGCTGTGGTAAGCCACACTGTAATGCCTTGATCTGTCAGTCAAAGATAAATGTTACGGACTCCAACCAACACGAGCGCAGAGAGTTTCTGAAAGCAGAGTAAATGTTTTGACAGATGCTTTCAGTGTAACACTAGTCACAGCAGAGCTAGTGCTCAGACTGAGGGCAACACACATACACACACACACACACATACACCCACACACACACACACACACACACACGCACACACACAGAGGAAACACAGGGGTTTGAATTCATTAAGTTAAAATAGATCATTTACATATAATGGGAAAAAATCTCAGAGTGAAAACATAAATAAAACCATAAAAACTGCATTCCACTGCATTAATAGTAGTTATGATAGGTATCATAGTATGTGTATAGTACCCCTCATCCTCATTCCCATTCCCTCCATCAAAAATGATACCAGATGAGTTGCCAGTTCCTCTCCAATGGCAGTAATCCTACACTGATAGTCGTCTATGTAAATATATAGTTCATACGATTTAAAGAGTAACTTAACCCCTAAACCACTTTTTTCAGCTAAAAATCGAGGCTAAGAAGTATTTAACAGTGTTTTTGATTGATTCAGGTCTTAATCTTGACATTTTAGTGCAAATTAACTGACTTTTCCATATTCTGTTATAATTGTGTGTACTGACTGCCATCTACTGGTTGAAGCACTGCAATTGCAAGGTGATTTTTTGATGTACTTTAACTGGTTTATAAGGTGAAATGTGATGTCACAAGTGCTATCTTCCAGCTGAGACCAGTTGCCAGTAGTTGGATTCTAGATACATTTTTTTGAATTTCAGGAATGAAATTAACTCTGGGGGTTTAGTTACACTGAGCAGCACAACAAACTCTAGCAGCCGTAGGAAAAGTAACAGGAGCGACAAAGGCCACACACAAAGGAAGTCAGGGTGGATGGTTGCGTCTCCTCTAGAGCTTTAAGACTGAACAGTTCTAGGAAGTGTGAGGATCCGTGCACTGGGGATTCTAAAAGTCTTTTTTTAGGTCTATTTTTTTCTGTTGGCATTGCCAATAGGAACCTCCTTACGGCAACATAAGCCAGCCAGTGTCACTTCTGTGCAACTTATAACTAACTTTGGTGCAACATTTGAGAACAACAACATCAGCAAATGAAGGCTTCTGCATTACTGCTCAACTCTTTTGACTAGCATGTGGCAATACTGTACCATAAATCTCTTCACTGAGGACCATTAGGCTAACTCTCTGAGAAGCCACAACAACAATAGCAACAACAACAACAAAATGGAGGACATTCTCGTTACAAGCTCGTTTGTGTTTTGTGTCGTCTTGTTTACACACCAAACAGGTGGTGCTGGCTCCTGAGTTCAACCAATTAGTGTAAACTTCTTGTTACTCAAAGTTCCTCTTGGGCTGTGAAAGTATCTAATCTATAGTTGGGGCTAAAAAAGTTCTTCGAAAACAAAGTCCTAGAACTATGATCGTTCACGGTTCCTGTGGTGTGGGTACATAAACTGGGGGGATCTTGGAACTCTGAAATGGTTCCTTTGGTCCAAAAACGCCTTTTGTCTATCAGCAAAGTGTTTCAAACATGACCGCAATCTTTTGACATTCTTACTCATTGTTTATCGTTGTAAAAATGAAAAAAGCTTCCCTAAACCTGACTGAACCTTGACCATTGTGTTGTCATATCATTAAATGGATTTATCTAAAGGGGCGTCGGATCAAAAACTCCTTTTCTGTGTTACTCTTGATGACAGAAAACATTTGGCAATTTCATTGGCAGGACTTGTAAAAGAAAAACTCTTCTAAAAGTCACTGGTGTTGTGAAATTACCCTCTGACCCCTCCAACCCATCACCTAGCCTTTGTCCCAGCTCCTCTTCACTGAGCAGAGGTGTGTTTTCTGGGCAGCAGTTTGAACATTGCGCTCTAAGTGGATCGGGCTCCTGTCAGAGCTGAGCATTTGGACATTGATAAATTTCCTCCTGTGTTGGATCGATAACTCTCACCTTTCAGCCCAGGGCTCCTTCAGAGTGGGACGTCATAATTACTCTGTCAAACTGAATGCCTGTCTGTGTTGAGACTGACGACGTGTGTGTGTGTGTGTGTGTGAGTGAGAATGATATAGAGTCAGTCAATGTGTGTGCAAAGCAGTAGAAGCTGGCTTTTTTATGTGAAAGTGTCTTTGTGTGTTTTGGGATGTATGCACGAAGATTTATGGATTATGTCTACAAATGTGGGCTTAAATGCTGTTTGTCTGTCCCTGTGTGTGTGTGTGCGTGTGTGTAAGTGTGTGTGAGTGTGTGTGGGCCCTGGTGATGCTTTGTTGGCTGAGCTGGTCTGACTGGCAGTGATTGACAGCTAGGCAGCCCGCCTCCTCCTTCCTCCTCCCACGGCGCTTTTTGATGCCTGTCATATTGGCCAATCAGGGAAGTGATCTGACAGCTGTCCTCACAACCACACACACACACACACACACACACACACAGACACATCCATGTACACAGGCAGGCCGCATTCTAAACTCACCATTTGAAATGAATAATGAGGCAGAAATAAAGGCTGAAAACTTACCCTTGTTACATTTTTATAACAATAAACTAGAACAACAGATTCACAGACCAAAGCAGTCGTGTTTGCTCACCGATTAGCTGCAACGATTAGATCCAAAACCAACACGGTGGGAATGACGGGCCCCTCACGTTGATCACGTTAACTGAATTAACATGCGCGGTTCCTTTCAGCAGGTTCCTCAGATCTGCTATCTGTCCAGATGAAATGATGATTTATTTAATCTGTTTCAGGGCAGCCAGGGAATTGCCTCCATCTGCTTCGTCAGACATGGCACCGCTTCATGCAGCCTTCCTCCGTGTTAGTGTGGCTTCATGCCTGTATTTTGGAGCATATGTGTGTATATGCATGCATAAAAGTGTGTGTGAATGTGTGCAATTTTATCTTTATGTAAGGGGGTCTTTCTGTATGAGGATGCATGTTTGTGTATTTGTGCATGTATGCAACTTTCTACATGTAAACTAATGTGTATATATGACTGCTCTGTAAGTCTTTATTGGGCTGGTGTGTATGTGTGTGTGTGTCACAATGGCCATGTGGCACTGCTGTCTGTAAAAGAGGCAGCCTGTGGAATTAAAAGTGAATGAAGCGAAGATGAGCACGGCTGCCTGCTCCTCATAATGCTGCCACAATAATAATAATAATAATAATCAGGGCAATAATAACCTCAGCGCTCATTTAGACATCAATACTAATCACTCTCATTTGGAGGACAATAATAATAATCAGGCTCATTTAGAGTGCCGTTTCTCCGCAGAGGCTTGTACTGCCTTTGGGGTTGGTTGGTGCTTAACCTAATGATAATAGTCATGATTCATGGCTCAACTCTCCCTCCCTGCATGTTGCTTCCACTGTGAATGAACACAGGAAGAATGTGCGTGTGTGTATGTGTGTGTGTGCCTGTGTGTGTGTGTGTGTGTGTGTGTGAGAGAGAGAGACAAGGAAATACTTCTTTTGTGCTTTTTCAAAAAGACAAAAAAGTCACTTTCTCTTCCGCCTTGTGTGAACTTCTGACTCACGATCAATTCTAATTTTTAGGAGAATTTTCTTTTTGTATCTGCCTTTGGTTTTGACTGTTAGTAAAATCACTCATCAGATGCCAAGCAGAAGTCCAACAGGTGCAAAACAAGCAGGCTGATGATCATACAGGATTTAAACAAACATCCAGGGTAACCAAACAATTTTTATTGAGGAGAAAACAAAGGTAGATTGTAAAGTTAAAGTCTGAACTCTCTTTTGCAAACATTTATCACAGCTAACACGCTGACCACACAAAATACTCCTGCACAATAAGGCATCATTATAGACATTTTAGATGTAATTATTTTCCAAATAAGGTTTGACTGTCTGTCAGCCCATTGATTTTGTTTTATATTTCAAAAAAGAAGAAGAAGAAGAAGAAGAAGAAGAAGAAGAAGGAAAAACACCGGCCAGTACATGCCTGTCAGTAAATGGCAGATGGACACAGTTGGTGACTAGCTGATGAACATAGTGGAGCATTTAGCTGCTAAAGACCAAATGTTTCTCTTGGAAGTTGGTGGAAACCAAAACAGAGCTAAAATGAGAGAAATTACTGAGTTGACCTTACATTGTTTTGCCATAGACATGACTTCAAATGAACGCTTATGTTTCTTTGTGTCTGCAATTGTGTAAGTAATCAACTGCTTACTGAGAAATCTCCACATCACCTGAAAAAGGTGATGATGTGTCAATTTTGCTTTCATAGCTTGTTTCTGCTGCCTCCAAGTGGCCAATAAATAAATAAATAATAAAAATAAAAAAATCTCCAAGTTTCTTGAAGTTTCTTGCATTTCTTGAGACTGCTCAACTCTCAGCTCATAAAACTGAAGAGACAAGAAAGGAAGCCCCTCTCCATTAGATTTTTCCTTCAATTTCGTTGTTTCTGAAGCACAATAAAAAGCAGCAGAAGCGGAAGGCAAACTCAACACACACACTGATGCACTGATGCTATCTGCTGGCTAGCTAACGCTAACGTTAGTTAACAGTCGTCAATCTAGCTGTCAGAAAATTGAATGGTGAAAATTTGCTTTGCATTCTGTATTCCACATGCTATATTCCTTTAGGAACTGCAAAATAAAGTAAAATTTAGCCACAGATCGCTTTGGAAGAATTAAATTCAGACAAATAACAGATATACAGATTGCACAGAATTAATGCATCTGTTGCTATTAAATCTTTTCTCTCTCTTGTTTTTCTTCTTAGTGCTGATGTTGTTGGATGTGCACTGGAACCAGATTTGCATTTATGTTTTATCTTAACGTGTCTCCTTTCACCTGCAAAGATTTGTTTTGCTTCACCTGATTACAATCCAGTTGGCCAGGATGCAGGTTAACGCCACAGGCATTTAACATGTTGCAGTAATGCTCTCTCAGCCCGTCGCAGCACTGCATGGTCATCTGCAAGACATGAAAATATTCTCTGCTCTTTCTGATGTATTGCGTGCCAGCACACGGGACAGTCAGGCTCTAATGTAATTCCACGCGAGTGGTGCTCATCTCATCTGGGCTCCAGCTTTGAACTCTTGGCTCAGCGGCTTTTCAGAACGAGACAGAAAATGGGGACAGAGGGAGAGAATTGTCCGGCACTGATTCGCTGTAAAAAACTCGGACAGAAGATCATTTCAGCGCCGCTCAGGAAGATCAAAAGCTGTGCTGGCAGAGAGCGGGCGCGAGGGGAGATGGTATCGCCGGGCTCTCATTTCATTCACAGACGAGTGTGAAATGACTTCATCTGTTGTGTGGACTCACACTAGACACCATTATACACTACTGTACCCTGACCCTCCCTTCCTCTCTCACTCTCTCCTGCACGCTGGCGGCTACAGGCTAAAAACCACTGCAGCTGTGTCCTAATGACACATCTGTAAGGTATTGCTTTGTGTCTCTGTTAGCCACACTGTCTGCTTTTACCTACATTGGCATTAAAAATATTAAACAGCCTGATGTTTTAGTGCTAAATGGATTGTAATTATCTGTAGAATAACACCAGTGCAGCCCAGGTTTTGTTGTTAACTGCCAGGTTATAGCAGCTGGAGAGCTCAAGCCCTAAAGAACACTAAAAGGGAAATATGGGATTGCCAATAAGAGGAGAGCGGACCTCAGGTCCAGGCCTACAGTTGCTAGTTTCATGCCTGGCGGTGCACATCTTTACCACTTTGCCTCTTGCGCTTAAAACAAGAGAAACAGCAGAAAAAAGCAGCAATTTGCTGAAACTTCTGAGCCTTTAACACTTGAATAATTTAGTGCTGAATATTATAAATCCGCTTGATTATCTCAGGAATGACAGCAAACAAGTTTTAACACCATGGCTCTCTCTCTCTTGGCGTCACTGCTAATGGAGATTGCAGGCGTGCGCACGCAAGCACACGCATACACACACACTCAAAGAAACCTAGTGTTAGAGGGGTAAGGAGAGGGAAGCATAACAAGATGATAAGAGTTGACTTAACATACGGATTTTCCTCCTCTTTCTTCTTCCTTCATCCTTCGTCTTCACTTCCCCCTTCATTAAGAAAGGAGTCCGGTGCCGCGCCAGGCTGTGATGCTGCATGTTGGCCTTGAGAGCTTTCCTCCTCTATCGCTGTCTCTTCTCCACCATCCCTCCTCCGCTCTCCCTTGAACACCCTGTTTAGCTGTTTAAGCTGATGACACAGAGAATATTGCATGTAGAGAGGCTGTCTCACCACACACACTTACACACACACGCACACACACGCTGACTTACACACTCACACACTCTTGCCCAGAGCGAAAGGCCCCAGGCAGTCTCTTTCCCGCTAGCCAGGGGCGATCATTCTGCCTCTATGATACTTTAACTGTGAGATGTCAGGAAACATTAGGCCTTTAAAAACACAGCCACGATGCAGTGCACATAGACACTGACAGCACACACATGCATGCACACGCACACGCACACACACACACACACACACACACACACACACACACACACACACACACACACACACCACACACACACACACACACA
>JAQLOL010000010.1:20479594-20511531 GCA_029783665.1 Naso thynnoides | reverse complement strand
TCACATTTCAAAGTCCACACACACACACACAACACACACAACACACACACACACACACACACACACACACACACACAGAGTCCCATCCAGTTTCTGACAGAATAATGACCCCATACACATGCAGAAAAAGTTCTGTGGTCTGCTGCTCTGCAGCCAGTCTTGTCTTGCTGTCACACCACTAACAACCCCACCTCCTCTGTTGATCTGATGTGCACCTCCAAAAAAAAGGAAATTACAACTTGTGACAACGGCGTAACTATGGGAGGTACAATGGGTGCAATGCACAAGGATCCAGAAGCTTTAAGGCCCATGAAGGACAGTAATCACTGCCGCCTGATATAGTTTGTGAAGTCTGTGTTGCCCAGCCTTTAAAGCAGGGGTTCCCTAACTTTTCAACCCACTACCCCTAAAATAATGGTGGTAGAGATTACGGACCCCCATCAACTCTGGAGATGGCATCAATATTGTGCACAGCTGCACACATGCATGATTAGGCCAACAAAAGAACAGCAGCCGAACAGCCATAATATTGTTTTAAAGTATTTTAAGAAAGAATATAACCAGAATGTATACAGTGATGGGTTACATATGCAATTTTAAATTATTCTAAAAACGTATTTGTTTTTTGGAAGGCATCTCATGACCCCCTTCTCTGTGACTTGTGACCCCCTTGGGGGTCCTAAACTCCATTTTGGGAACCACTGCTTTGAAGCAACCATTCATCAGCAGAATTAAAGAAATCTTTAACATGAATGTGATAGCTATGTACAGGTCTACCACTCTCCCACCTTATGCTTTGCATTTAAGTTTTTGTTTGTTTTGTATGTTCCTGCATGAGTGTGCATGGAAGTGGGTTTGTTTTCGGGGCGAGGCGGAGGGTTCAATAAAAATTTGGGCACCTGAGCCATTCACCATTATGCTACCCTCCTGCGCTGTGACGACCCAGATGGAACAACTGTGTTCTGCTTGGACCTGAAATGCATTTCTGCCTCCTTGTCTCTTAGTGGCCAGACAAGCACAGAAAATTCCCCTTCCTTCTGCCTCAGTTCAATGCTTGAACACTTCATCTCCTCCAGTGTCTTCTTTCTTTTGTGTGTCAAGGTAATGTCAGTGAATGTAGCTGTTGTTCAACATTTATTAGCTCCAAATTTAACTCAGTCTGTTCACTTTCAGTGGCCATTGTTTGAAGTACTCATAGGGAATTCATCATGACAGACAGTGGCAGAGAAACCGCATTGCCAGCTAGTGTTTTTTGGGGGCTGTATTTGCAGAGCAATGCAAAAGCATAATCACATATGCATTGATTAAAACAGAAAAAGAGAGGCTTGTAATCCCTTGACATCCAAGCTATGTCACCTGTGGAAACGATGATATGATAGTTACAGTATGAAACTTACAAAGTTGACCAATCATGATTTGCTAAAATGTTCATCACAAACATTTTATTCCAGTGACCAGACCACAAAGACAAAAACACTCTAACAGGATCAGTTGTTGGTTTTGGTCTTTTCACTGCATTTGTTAACTAAGAGGAAAGGAGAATATCACAGCCTTCTTCTTTAAAACTGTTTCCAGCAGAGCTCTTGCATTCAGGATTTCTACATGGAGTTGAGTGAATGTAATAATGTAGCTTCTCCTTTCCAAAAGCAGGATAATAACATCCAGCCGGCTGGAATTTTTTTTTACAGCTGAATATTCTGCAATCTTTAAAATGATGTGTAAGGCAGCAGTGATGTAAGATGCATACCACATTGCAGCAATGTCCGGAAAGTCGGGAAACTCAACCCTTATTTCCTGTCTGCCTCTGTGCTGTGGACTATGGAGTGAAGACAGGGAGGTTATAAAATACCTCAACAGACACAAAATATTTGGTAAAAACATTTTTATTTGTGATTGTCTGTCTAGTGTTAAATCGATGATCAGATAAAATGTGCGTCCGTTGTATCTGGTGTTATGAATGACTCCAGTCTGTCCGTCTCTCTTTCTTTCAGTCTTTTCAGTCTCTGAGCCTCTGAGAACCGCAAAGAGTGGACTGACTGTTTCAGAGTTTTAATAATAAAACATCTGACATCAGGATTTAGAGGGCTCTGCGCTGGAATACTTTGTCTATCCTCGCAATAACTCCTGTATTTTTGTCTAAAATCAGGCAGAGATCTTCCCGTGAGCAGAGACATAATCAGAGCGAGTGTCTGCACTGCTCCTCTCAGATATTAGCATTTAATGAAATGCACATTTTTTTTCTCATTTATTTTGAAACGCTTCCAAATCTGGAGGAAATGCCGGGATGACTCTTGTTTTGCTTTGCTCTTTATTAGTTTGTTTTCTTTTCATTCATTCTCTGTTCTCCACTTAATGTCTCAGTCCATCCACTTTGAGCCCTGCGTGCCAAGCTGCTGAGAAGACGTGCTGCCGCTTTCGCTGTGTGAATTTGTGTTCGCTGGTAGAGCTCACAAACAATCACTGAAGTCCTTAAGCTCCTTTTACATTTTTTATAACAGTCCAACTGGGTCTCCTACAGTTTTGTAAACTAAGGGTAAAAGTGCAAATAGGTGCTACATGGAAAAGAAAACAAATAAGTATTTAAATTGAAAAATATGAGGCTACTAATACAGTTACAGTTACTTCACGATCAGTGAAAACAGCCTTAACCTTTAAACTCCATCTTAAGAGGCTATTAAGTCTCAAGCAAAGATGAAAAACCTTCTAGCAAATGAAAATTTTCATACCCTGTATAAATTGAGAGACTTTATAACTTGTCCATGGTAGATGGAAAATTACAGTGCATGCTGATGCTGTTTGATTTGGATCTGTTTGCCTCCTCCCTAATAAAGGCAAAAAAAAAGCTCAAAAATCTGTTGAAAAATGGCATAAACTTTGTGTTTTTGTTGGCTGTTCTGGTAGGATCAGTTAAAACCCAACCGGCTTTCTGCCGAGTTGTGATTATAGCTTTTTTTTAAACACAGCAGCTGGAATTGCTTGGTCCTGACATGCCAAAGCAGGTTTTACACAAACCAAAACCTGTCTGGTCTCGTGTGTTGTGAAACTGTAACCCACTACCCGCATCTCCAAAAACCTCCAGAGGCCAGATCTAGAAATGGTGGATCACAGAAGATTCGGACAGAGACAGTAGCAAGTAAACACAGAGATGCACATTTGAGAGTATTCTGCAGGATGAAAACTAAACTGTGAAATGCCCTGCTTGTAACCTCTGTGATAGATATGATTCTCTGTCAATGTCATTTTCTTTTGGGTTAATTTTCACTACTAAAAAACAGATACTTTGATTTATGATCCCTTTAAATCTGCAGCATGAATCCAGACTTTGCAAAACCTCCCCAGACAACTCAGCAAACACTCAGGTGTTTTTAAAGGTGGGTGTATTTTAAATGCTTGGTGACGTAGATTAGGGAAGAAACAGCAAAGGTGACGAACAAATTAAGTTCTTATAATTTTGAATTTGTGACTTCATTGTCTCATTTGCTTCTCTTAAGTCTGTTTGTCTTTAAGCGTCCGTACGCTGGTGCCCTAATAACAGTAAACTAGCGTTAAAATAATTAAGCATCCTTTAATGAGTCTTTCTCTGTGTCTTGAGTTTAATGTATCAGCAGCTGGCAGCAGAGCCAAAAGTTTCCTCCAACATTTTCTATTTTAACTTTGTAGAAATACACAAACACACAGTGTGTGTGTGTATGTTTTGCCGCTGGCCCACATGGTGTTAATTGGATAATGAGGTACAATGACAAATCCCTGTTGCAGCGACAATAAGGTGCTGCTGTCCAGGTTTAATATCACAGGCCCTGGTGTAATGCTGTTTGGACACACACACACACACACAAACGCACACACAAACGCACACACAAACGCACACACGTATGTCTGTTGCTCCACTTTGGAATCTAATCTGGCTCCTCCTCCTAGTAGCCAATCAGAGCTGCCCCAACAACCAATCAATTATCTCTAATTGCAGAAAGGCTCCTCTCCTCTTCTCTCCTCTTTTCCTTGTTGCTCAGTTCCTTTCCTTGTCTCCTCTTCTTTCGATTCTCTTTATTTACTTTTCTTTTCTTGGCCCCGTTTTCTCTTAATTTCTCCCTGTTTTCCCATGTTCCCTTTCCTTGCCTGGTCTCTCCTCCCCTCATTTTCTTTCATTGTTTCAATAACTTACTTTCTCTCCATTTTCTTTTTACATTTGTTTCTCCTGACTCCTCTTTTTTTCTTTCCCCTTTCTCCTCTTCTTCTTTACTTTCCTTTCATCTTTGGTATCATTGCTCCGCTGCTCTCTGCTTTCCTGTTTTTTCTTTTCATATAATTTTCTTCTTCTCTTCGCCCCTCTGCTCTCTTTTCTCTCCTGTCCCTGTTCTTCTCTCCTCATTTCCTTCCTTGTTTCTCATTTCCTCCTGTCCTTCTTCATTGTATCTACTTCTTGTTTCCCTTGTATAATTTCTTTTATTTCTCTTACAGTATTCTCTTGTTTTTTCCTCTACTCATTCTCATAATTTCTTTCCCTCTCCCCTTTAGTTTGGCTTCTTTACTTCTTTTCCTCATTCATCTTCTTCTTTCCCTGTTTATTTTCCTTTTTCTCTGTCTTCTTTCAGAATTTCTCTTCCTCATTCTTCTTTCTCCTCATGTCTGTTCTTTTCCTTGCTTCTCCTCTATTTATTCATCTCTTTTATTCATTCTCTCTTTTGCAGTCTCTTCTTCTCTCTACTTTCTCCTTTCCACCTTACTCTTCATCCCTCTCCTCATTTTTTCTCTTTCCCTTCTTTCCTTTTCTCCTCCCCTTGTTTTTCACTGTTCTCTTTTCTCCTCTTCTCTCCTTACTCATCCTTGATACTTCCTTTTTCCTCTTTCCTTTTCTCTCCTCTCCTCCTGTCCCCTCTTCTCTCTTGCTGAGCCATAACTGGGGGGATGATGGGCCATAATTCACTGGGATCCCGGCCGCCCCAGACGTGCTCACATTAATTGGATGTCCATATTAAATGGAAAATGAGAGCGGAGCTGAGGGAAAAAGTGAATGACTGACTCTCTTGGCTGCTATTGACCTATGAGGAAGAGATGCTGCCCTTTTCCCCAGCGCTCTCCCTCGCCCAGTTTTCTCTGCTCCCGTCAGCGTGATGGATCTCAAAGCATTCATTTTCTGACCCCTCACCTGGAAGCAGATTAAGCGCTCTGATTCAATAGGGCCGTTAATGGGGGCGCCAAAAGTTTATGAGGATTTCTGGAAAAGGCCAGGGAAATTAGATTGTAAGCTAACAGATTTATTGCTCTGTTTCAACACATTGTAAAAAGATTATAGGACCTCGAGGCAGGTTGGAGGGACCGCGACGTGTGTCTCGGTGTGAAGGAGAGGTACAGGAGGCAGAGCGACAGAGTCCTGCTCTTGCATTTACCAGCTATTCCACACTGACAGGGCAAAGACAAGCATGTCAGTCAGCAGAGGATAAGCTCGCCCGTGACCGTGACCTGAAGGGCAGATGTTTAGACAGCATGCCGAGTGGATCTCAGCTGGATCTTGCTGGAGGTGATGTGACGGGAGGTGATGCTGTTTTGTCTGTAACTCTGATCTGTTTCCTCTCTTTGTTTCACCCATTTCCAATTGTTTTATAGGCTAAAGTAATGTAGCAGATTTTGATCGTCCTAAAGCAGGCGTAACCAACCACTTGGATGGTGAAATTTAAAATCTAATTTTTATAGGTTTTTACTTTATCAGAACACTTTCAGTATGCTAGATATACTAGTGAAAACAAGGCCATAAATAAATAAAGATGAATGTGAATGACTTTAGTGAGCTAAACAGCAGAATCCAGTTTCCATTCAGCTTATCTCAACAAATTGAGACACACCAAGATCTTCTACTCTTGACGACCAAACTGTATGAATGCTCATGCCAAAAAGGGTACAGTGGCCCCAGTGATCCTTTTGGGTTGTAGGCTACAACAAAACACTTACCATGACTCAGCAATTTATAAACATTACACACATTCACAGACACACCAAACTTGAGTAAAAAAGCAACAACAGTACATATTTTAGGAGTATGTTATTATGCAAAAACTTAGCTATTGTTTCCTAATGCTTGATATATTTTCTGGGTCTACTTTTTTGAATAATATGTTTGTTTATTTTGACCTTCTGCTTGGAAAGCTCAGGACTTTCTGCTTCTTCTTTTGAGTTTTTTAGCATCCTGTACGCTTCAGAATGTCATGCTGTCCTCCACCGTTTGAAGCTCAGGACTTTTGGTGATCTTTGGTAACTGATTGGAGTGGACTAAACCACCAGTAGTGAGGTCACTATACACAGGCAGATGAATCAATAATTTTGACAGAATTAATATTCCCAGGTAAAACAGTTCTGACTATAAATAATCAGCTATGTCAGGGAAAAAACAGAATCAAACACTGATGTAACCACCAAACACTTTTGGACTACAACATATTCATGACTCCCCCCACTCCTCTTCACACATGGTAAAACCAGGAAGTAAATATATCATTTGGGATCCAAAGCTAATCCTTTTGTCTGACCATTACCAAGCAGAGGAGTTACAAGGTGAGAATCCTCTACAATGCTATTGTGCTAACAGCGCTTGGCATTGCAACATATGACAGATAAAAAAGATAAATGTGAGGTTTGTGACTGACGGGAAAAGGTTGTGCATGTGGGATACTGGTAGGAGATTACAGTTGAAAACAGAAGAGAACATAATGATAAAGTTGTGTTAATAAATATTTGTATGCACAAAAACAATCACCTTCAAAGTGAAAACTGTCAGTCATTGTGACAAACCCACAGAAGTGTCCCCTAACTCTGCAGTTTCCTGTCAGGCCTGAACAGCATTTAGCTTCTTTCAGCTCATTGTTTTGTTTTTATCTCCCCAAAATTGTTCTTTTTTCCCTCGCACTGTTCTGGTCGACATGTCTACAGCAGCAGGGAGCTTAAAGGTGGAGTCAGTAGGATTTTCCTGAAAAATAAAATTAGCCTTTACAAAAGTAATGCTGCTCAGTCATCACTTCTGGGCCTCTATAAACGTGTGGTGGTGACTGTGCATGCAGACACATTGCCCTCCGCCTGTATTTTAATGTTTTGACTGACTCGGGCCTGCTCGGGACGAGACTGGGCAGGTAGTGGGTGCGTTTCCCCCAGCCAATGAAAGCACGCAGGTGAGGCTGGGAGCACAGGAAGTGGATGCCAGTCAGACTGGAGGAAATGGCAGATGTGGAAGTAGCGGCAAAGAAAGGGAAATATAGCCCTTGTGAGGCAAAACGGCAAGCAGGTGAAGCTCATGCCAGATCAAGAGTGGATCTCAGTTTGACCTTTTTGCCACTTTTGAGCAATGAAGAAGAGGCCGAGAATAAAATCTTGCATTCTGTTTGACAGGTAGGTGCCAATCCCCGACTGTTAGCTTGCTAAATTATTGACCTCTCCATTAAAACAAATGTAATATTCCTACATAGTTTGCTGTGTAACATTAGGTATAGGCACTGTAACAATACACATAATACATGTTGATACATGTATGATACAACCATACTCCATCTTGAATGCTGTATTTACAAGCAGCGACGAACAATTCCTACTGACTCCATCTTTACTGTAAATGAAAAAGCTCCAGTGAACCTACTGTATGCTAGCTTACCTGCTGGGTAAGAAACTGCAAAAATAAAAATTTTGCCACAAGCTAGTGGAGCACTTTGCACAGATATTAATGAAATGGTGGAAAGCAGCATTTCTAAGAAAAGTAAATAAAGGCCGTAACTCTTTTGGTGGACAGTTACATGATTTCAAACGCTAATGTTACTGTCTGAACATGTAAACAGAGCAAATGTTTTCTTAGCTAAGATGTTTACATCTACCTCCGCTGTCCAAAGTAAAAAAAAAAAAAAAATCCCTTAGCAAATGGAAATAAGTGTGCTGTCAAACAAAAGACAGCAGGCATGTCTGCTCCTTTTGCTGGCCCAGCTGCTCATTTGTTTCTTGCTGTTATGCAGCAAAAATCCAGACATCTCTTTCTACAACGTTCGATAAAAGACTTCCTAACATTTAAACACCATGAGATGGATGAGAATCTCTATCAACGTGTCAGTGTCAGCTAAAAGCCTGCAGAAAAAGGCCCTTGTTTGCTCACACATCCTAACTTCTCATTCAACATTCAGTGCCCAAAAAAGACCCCTGCTGGAACCGAGGCCTTCTGAGGAAATACAGATTTTTACAATGTCAGTAATAATGAGCCGAGATGCCAACACAAACAGATTCCCTGTGTTCAGTAATCGGCTCAGGAGTAATGTAAAATTCTGTGATGCATGTTAGTTTGGCTGTTGGTGGGGAAACTACACGCATGGCTCAGAGTTGAGAGAAACTCACCAGGGCTAAACTGTCTCTGTGGGCTGAGCTGCAGAGTTTGGGTTTAACCCTCTGATGTCTGCTGTTCGGTTGCACACCAGTGCCTCAGGATCTCTTTCTGTAGTAAATTAATTTACATTTGGAGGATTTTCTAAAGATGCTGGCTTCCTGTGGAGCCAGGGAGATCAAAGTGTCTCATTCTGTGTGTTTGATGATGTTTGATGTTTGCTTTGAGTGTGAATGTTGCTGACTTTCTGCTGTCTTTTTCTCGGCACAGCGGGAGGTGCTCTTTCCTGCCTTTTACTTTCTGCCCTTCCTCGCCCAAATTTCGGTAAGTTGCTTTTGACTTTTTTCCGGCTCTGATTCAGATTCCCTTTGCTGACATATTCTTAATCACCTCATGATATCTCCCCAACAAGCATTTGATGGATGATGTAGGAGCAGGAGGCCAAGTTCAAGTGTAGCCCAAAGTAACATAAAAATCTTTGAAATTTAGAATCACGGATCAGTAAAAATCCAGTCTCAGAAACTTCTGAACTGAAATGGGAGATATTTATGTTCAGACTTTATGAAATGATGCTGTTATCCTGAGAATCAGACTGAGTTGTTGTTTAATTTTCACTTGAAGAAAAAGTCTGATGCTTTATGTGTTTGTTGTTTGGAAAGGGCAATGATTTTCCAAAAACTGTTCTCATGTGTCATGGCTATGATATTAAAGGGACAGTTCGCCCCAAAATATAAATTAATGTGATATTTCTCCTTTATGGTGGTTTATCCAGATTGTTTTGGTGTGACATATCCACCTTTTCTTGAAATGTTACAGAATTAGATTCAGTGGTCTTCTTGACACTGATTCTATATTTGTATTTGTAATCCATTTCAAGGTGAGATTCTCCTATAAGCCTTCAGGGGTTTTCTGTATCTCACCTGCACAATTTGCATCTATTTTGTTGTTGCTCTGCTGTTTTTATTTTACTGTGCAAATAAATAATAAAAGAAAAGTTTTTAAAAAATTTGGAGGCAGATTATATGCTGTAATCAGATTAAAACTGGCATTTTTTAGCCTCCATAGAGCTGACGTTCCTTTCACAGAGGGAGAGGAGAGATTTCAGAAGGTAACTACTGCTTTGCAGAAAATTATTCATTGCTTCTGATCTTTTGTACTTAAAGGGGAAGTTCGTTTTTTTTAGCACATTAAGCCTTAAAATAAGGATTTTTCTGATCATATACAATCTTCTACATCACTTTCATGATGAACGGTGCAGTGCTGAGAGTTGGAGCTCATTGCTGACGTCACAGCTAAATTCCACAATGGATTCAAAAGGCATTTTTGAATCCATTTGAAGCCATACTTCTTTGAAAACACATTAAATGCTTGTTTTCAAAGACGACAAACTCACTGAGTGGTCAGTAGCGTCCGCTGATGTTCTGATACAAAAATTTTATGGAAAACGTATGATGCAAAAACCAGCTGTGTTGCATATTTGGGCCTCTACGCCCATGTTTGTATATTACCTATGTGTGTTTGTTGATAGAGTGTACAGCTATTGTTGTGTTGTCTCTCCCTTACAGATTATGATCCCTGACCGGTTCACTCAGATAACAGTGTGTGAATGTAAACTCACCATGTCAATACTTTCTTTTCTCACTTTTGTTGCAGTAATCAAACATGGAATTTAACTGCTTTGATTAAAATAAATAGTTCAAGTTTTATTTGTTGTTGCAGTTAGTAGTTATATTATTTTTAAAGATCTGGGTTATCTAGATTGAATAAGTCAAATGGTTTTATACGTGGCTTTTGCTTTTCTTGAGGGTTCTGCTGCAGACAGCTGAGATGTGTCCCCATCAAGGCTGTGGCAGAACTGCGGTTCAGCAGGTTATTGCAATAAGTTTTCTGCCAAACTGTGGAAAGCTGATTAAATATTGTGCATTCTGAGTGCAAACCAAACATTTGCTTCTCCTAATCCACATCATAATCAAGAAAACCTCTCATTGAAGAGAATAATTTTTACATTTTTTGTTTGTAATAAGTGGAGAAGAGTTGGGTACAGCAAATTTTAAAGCTTTTACTGTAATCTGAATCATTCTTTTAGCCCAAAAAGAAGTTTCATGTGGCTTATAAACATTATAAATGATAAAAAAATGTTAATAAATAAAAGGTTTTCTTGCTCCTATAAGAGACCAATTATATACATATGCAAAGCAGTCATTTATGTATATAAAAGTCTGTTTTTTACCACTGTAGTAAACGGGAGAATTTAGAAAATAAACTGTTCAGTCCACAAGCTTTGAATATGGACAACAAATCCAATCTGTCATCTCAGTGACAGGGAGACTGACATCTTGCATAAGCGGCAGCACGCATGTGTTTAACAGGCACTTTGAGGCGTGTAGACATTTGATGTCAGCGCCTCAACGTCTCTGAGTGCAGCCGAGACGTCGTTCATGTTGGTTTAGCCTCATTCTTGCACATCCAACATGTTTCCAGTCAGACTAGTGTTGCTGTGTTTACTCTTCCCTTGTTTCTCTCCACTATCTGAACTGTGATATTCATCTGACCTCAAAGCTAACAATCGCCTGCACTGTCTCTCCCCTTTTCTCACCCCCCTGCACCCGCCTCACCCCCTGCCTCGCTTCCACCTGGGGCAAAGTCTTATGTAAAACACATTTATTTTTAATAGATTTTTTAATGAATTTTTTAGCTGCCTATTAATAATGCCATTAGTGGTGGCAGAGCGGCGTCAGACAGCAGCCTGGCCTGCTAATCCTGCCCCCCAGCCCTGGCAAACCCGACTAATCCAGGCCCCTGCTTCGGCTCCAAATAGGCCTCACACACACACACACACACACACACACACACACACACACATGCACACAAAAGCATGTGCAAACATGTACTGTATGTAAAGATACACACACACGCATGCACACACATACACACACGAGTGTATGTGTTTAAACAGTCGCTCTGCTTCACTTTTACTTCTCTCTTGCTGTCTTTTCACATGCCCTCCTCCTCCTCTTCTTCACTCAGTAGTCCTCCTCCTTTTAATCCTTCTGTCTCTCCTCCACCCCCCCCCTCCCTCATTCATGTCTTTCCTTTGCCTCCCACCTTATTTTCTCCCTCGTCCCTCTTTCAAGCGCTCCCCTCCCCTTCCATCTTGACCTCCTCCCTCCTTTTTTTCCTCTTCGTCTTCGCCTCCCTCCTCGACTGCCTTTCTTCTTCTCCCCTGGGCACCCAGCAGGCCTGGCCTTGGTGCTCGACTCCTCACGGAGGCTCCTTACCTGGGGGCCTTGAGCGTGCACACACATAAACACACACCCACACCCACACACATCCGTGGATGCTACAAAAAGTCAGCACAGAGCAGAGAAAGAGTGAGCCGCTTAAAGCCTTAATAGAATTTGAGCTGGGCTCACAGAGCGCTGGAGAAAAGGTGTTAATTACTGCTGGTTTTAATGCTAATTAAATGTTTCAATTAATGGTGTGTTTGTTGCCAAAATGTGTGTCAGTAATTGACAAATGGCAATAAGATGTTTGAAGGCATTAAAGAAGGAGACAAAGAGAGAGAGAGAGACAGTGCTCTACCTCCTAGATGTGCCAGAGCCTGGAGCAGTGCGGTATGGGAAATTTCATTCATGAGGTGGAAGAAAAAAAAGGAGCTGGAACAGATTCAACACAGCTGTTTTTCATAAAACCGTCCATGGCCTCCATCAAATGTGCTGCTACTGTCTGGGCTGTGCTGCAGGACTGTTGGTGCTGCAATGTAATGCACTAGATCTTTGACATGAGTGAAATATAAACAGGCAGAGAGCAGACGAGCTTGTTTTTTTTACTACTAGAGTCCAACTTTCAAATTTGAAGAGAGAAAAAATTCTGAATCTCATGGCTGAACATATCGCAGGGAAGAAACAAAGTTCTGATTTCATATGTGAGAGATGTAAGAGGTTTGTTTCAGTCTTCACAGAAAATTCAACTATGTCAAAACTGGTTTATGCCCAGATATTATGTCCACACAGGTGGATGCTGAGTTTCCTATTTCAAGAAGATGCTAGTTTACAGTAAATAAGATCTTGCATGAAGTTTTTTTGGTAAACGGTAAGAAAAGTGACAAGAAAAAACAAACTGCTGTTAACTGCCGAAATCCCTTTTAATCAAGTTTTAAAGTAATAAATGGTTAAACTTTAAACTTCTTGAGGTTCCAATGAAACTTTTTTCAACTGGATTGTTTGTATAGTTGACTAATTTTGTGAAAATTTACATAAATATAAACATAAATAAATAAACAAACATAAATATTAATTCATTTAAAAAAAGTCTGACACCGAGTGCTATATAGTAAAACTGCAAAATCATAAAAAAGTATATTTGTCTGACTTCTAGTCAAAATATCTTATTACAGTTAATATAAGTCATCTTAGTTGTAACACTTTGCCTTCAGAGGTCACAATTTATTTGAATAAATTTTAACATGTGCGTCACTTTTTTAATTGGCAGGATAAAACAAACATGACTTTTTGCTTGGCTTACATGTAACTTTACATTAAAACGGTTGCCTAGGGCATAAACAAACTAAGTGTCTGCTTATGGCCTTGTGACCAGCAGGATCTTTTTATTTTTTTGTTTAGTGATATAGTAATTACAGCCCATTATGTTTATGAAATGTTATCATGCGAAAGACCTGCACTGTGTTCAGCATACGAGTTTGTAATGTATCACTTTGGATACTAAAATCAACACCAGACCACTTTTGTAACTGAATTTGCTACCGTTTCAGACTGAAAACCATAGAAGGGTAAAAACATGCTATTCTGACAATGGTGTGATGTAAGACACACAGCTACAACTGTGAAGAATTAGAGGAAGCTGCTGACTTTGCCAAATAGTAATTGAGAGATTATCTGCTCTCCAAGTTTGCAAAACTATTATCTGCCTCCATGTCCACTCCTTAATCAGACTCCCCTGTGGATAAAATCTAGCCACAACCCTAGGTGCTCAAAGCTAGTTTATTAATCAACTGTATTTGTGATAATGGCTAAAAAAACAGATTAATTAATTTACAGTAGATGTGCGAATGACCAGTAGACAGTAGTTAGCAAAATCGGCGGAGGTGGGGAGGGGGATAAGTCAAATTTTGCTTAGGGCCCCAAAAAGGCTTGCTTTGTCCTGCACCAGAAGATATCATAATCAGAGAAGAAAAAGTAAAAAAAAAAAAAGAGGAGGAGACACACAGGACCGAGGATAAAACACCTTCCCCAAAGGTAGCATGTTAGTCTATAAACATGAATTTTCACTGCTGTGAATCACTTTGTGCTTTACAAATAAAATAATTTGGGTTTCCATTCAATGTTTTGGAGTCTGAAAATGCTTTTTTAGAGGCTTTTCCTACCTTGTTTGTTTTGTGTTTTGACACGTCAGATTTATGGGAGCTGACATCAGCTGTTGGCAACATCTGTGTGAAGTAACTTCTATCAGTGTCAACTTTAAAAACAAACAACTGACCTTCTTTCACAATGACGTGACTTCAGCTCTCTGTAAGTTTGCCCAATCATAATGCTGTTAAAGACGTGTGTGGTTCGTTTTGTGAAGGTGGAGCAGGCTGATGTTCATCCTCATGTCAGAATGTGGAGACCACAGGTTTGTGTGAGTGTGTGTGTGTGTGTGTGTGTTTGCTGCTCTAGGAGATACACTGCAGACACAGACAGTCCATCATGCTGAATTATAGCCTCACTGAGGAGCCAGTGACGCACTCACCACTGCTTTGTGTTCACTTTACACACTCCCTGTGTGTAAGTGTGTGGCTGTTTTTGCTTGTGCATACTCTTCATGTATATGTGTGTTTTTGTGTGTGTCACACTTGCTGCACACTGATATGAATTCCTTCTGACTTGGTATGCAAATCAAAAGACTCCAGGTGGGGTAGTGCTAATCGCCCAGTGGCTCTTTGGGTAGTCTTTGACACACACACACACACACACACACACACACACACACTCATACATAGATGCAATACACACATATTGCATTTGTGTGAGAGCAAGTTTTTGCATGTGTGTGTATGTGTGTGTGTGTGTGTGTGTGTGTGTGTGTGTGTCCTAAGGCTTTCGGGATAAGGATGTGAAATTCCAGATCAGCGTTTCAGTGCAGCTGCCCGTAGGCTCCTGTCAATCCTGCTGACATGCGCACACACACACACACACACACACACACACACACCTCTCTGGGAGTTTCTGGCTCAGATTAGCATAATCAAGTCATTTGTTGTGGTTAGGGCTGATAAAATCATTGAATTATTCAATACCAACAATATCACAGGATAGATAAATCTGTGTGTGTGTAAGTGTTTGTTTGCGTATGTGTAGGTGTCGCTGTGCAACCCAACACCACCTCCCATCACCCACAATGCATTGTGCTTCTGGCAATGATCCGGCAGGCCTAATCAATTGCTCCTCCACCCAGCATCACAACAATCCATCACACACCCCCACCCATTAATTTGTTTCCATGGCGGCAACATTGCAGATGTTGGTACACTCTTGATTGTATGCAGACGCTTTTCAAATTACGCTCGGTTCACATATGTTTCTATATTTCTGTGCTGTGTTTGAAAACAAAGAAAGCGGGCATCACTTTGTGTTGCTGTGATGAATTAGCGTCAGCATCTTCTGCATGTCTGAAAGCAGCCAGAGACTTCTTTTACTGAACACTGGCAGCCAAACAAAGTGGATTGTAAGGAAGACGATGGAGGAGGCACAAGAGGAGGAGGAGGAGGGTGGTGGTAAAAGTACTTTGAAGTACAGCAGTTGTGTGCCAAGAACAATAGAAAGAGGTTGATGAGAGCAGAGAAATGCTGTAATTGTGGGGGTGCAGCGTGTTACAGTGAAAATGAAACAATGTTCATAGAATGAAATTACAGCTTAGTACAGAGGAGGTGTGGGCTTTGTGTACACGTCGTTTGGGAATGTGGCAGAACTCTATAGCACCCATCGTCATCAACAACTATGTGATATTATTGCTGCTGTTCAATTTCTTTCTTAGAAGTTGAGGTTGACTTAAGGTTTGTCAAAATCAAACATCAACCTTTTTACCCTATGATGCAAATCAAGTTTTCTTTCAAATCTCATAATTAAATTGTATTACCTTCACCACAAGTGATAAGAGAGAGATGAAAACTCAACTAATCAACTACGTGCTTAAGCTTCACATTTTATGTGGCTCTGGACGAGCTTCGCAAAAGCTGGTACATTAATTACCTGTGTCTAAATGCATCGTGATCAGAATGTGATCGTATCTGCCTGACCACATCTGAAGTTAGTCTGGCTCCCATTGTGTTCACATCTTATGTAGGTATAAATGCAATCCGTACAACTTCCTGGCATCAGGCTTGCAGCAGCCCGTGGTAGTCAGTGCTCCCAGTGGGGCCCACCATCATTCTGTCTTCTGAAAAATCAATACTGTTGGATGGATGGACGTCACAGTTAACGCTACATCCTGCATCCAGCTGAGTCGCCGCAAAGAGCTGCTGGTGAGAGTGAGGAGAGTTGACCAGCAGGACGATGGCATAGGATTAGTTGCAGTAGTGCAGCGTACACGCAGGTATATTTTATATTATATATATTTTATACTATATATATTCTTCAGTCTGCATTGAGTATACCCACTGCTAAATCCCCTCTGATCCTAGCTGTTGCAAATCAGCTTTTCCAAGCATCTGTTTACAAAAGAAACTACTCAACTACTTGCAAGTTTTTTTTATTTGTAGATGGACTGAGGGGGTTCACCTGTCACCTGGCTCACCTGTCTTCAGGCTGTCTGCAGGCAGCTCGTCACCTATCTTCTTGTTCTATCACTTTCACAGACAGTATAAAACTCCTCCCAGACATATTTAAAAATGAATCTGGTGTCGACAAATGCGGAAAATGACTTGTTTTTTTTCACAAACACTTTCGTTCTTCATTGATAACATTAGCAGTCAGCTAGCTAAGCTAACTAAACACATAGTATTTTCTGTGATTAGCCAACTGTGAATTAAAATTCAACTCACATTTCGCCAGTTAAATGCTCTCAGTGTGAAGAAGTAGTTGTAGGAAATGTTTGGTTTGCATTAGCAGTAACTTGACACTGTGCTCTGCATATATTGAGTGTTTTTTTCACGTCGGAAACTTCTAATGCACAGGTTCATATTGGACCTTCTTACATGACGCGTATCTTTCAAACATTCTGAAACTAAAGTGACACAAATCTGGAGAAAAGTAAATTTAAGACCTGTTTCTGTACCAGCAACAAACGCTTTATTCCAGATAAGAGAGAGGAAGTGTATATTATTTCACACCACTGTTGTAGCATGTAGCACAGTATCTTCTGTCATACAGAGTGTCTTTGGTCTAAAAAAAATGATGCTATTGAACTGCATTTTGGGTAATGTTGGTACTCATAGTTTATAAAGCTTTTGTCATACTTGTGACTGAAAGTCAGGATATGTCAGCCTCTGTTGCTTTAAATTAGACAATTCTATTGAAAATCTGTTACTTGTGTGTAACTCAATATTAAGGAAGTGCAATGCCAAATTGTTAGAGTATCCCTTTAAATATTAATTTAACTATAAGCAATCAAGGACTTTTTTTTCTATTAAAACACAGCTTCAGTAATGTGAAGGTGGTCAAAGGTTTGAAATCATTTTCAGATGTTTTTACCCCAAAACGTAAGACCTCCTCAAACAACTATTGTAAGAAGTGAAACTCTGTACCTTACAGATGCAACCAGACAGGTTTTCTTTTAGTTTAAACTCTGAAACGAAACCTTGACAAAAAACCCAAAACCATCACCAAAATTGACCCCCCAAAAATGAGACTTTGGTCAAAATATTGCCACAACACATTTTGTGTTTTAATTATGTTTTTTTTTTTTAAAATAATGGTTTCTTTTAAAAACGCCACACTGAGCATGTCAGACTTTGTTTCCATTCCAGTTTTCGTGTCGATCAGTTCCCGCTCCTTCCGCAAAGCTGAGGTGAGATTGAGCACTCTGGCTGAGAGGTAAATAAGGAGGGTGATTAAGGGGAATGAAGCACGAGCCCTCGTTATGTTTGCGTCTTCTTTTCTTTCTAATCAACATTAGTTCAGAGTCATTATTCCTCTGAAGCAATTGAAGCCTCCACACACTCATAACCTCGTCCATTACTCTCTGCAGCCAAGCATGAGAGGAGAGAACAGAGGAGGAGATGGAGACAGAAAGAGCAAGTAAGAGGAGGAGAGAGAGAGACGGATGTACAATGAGTGTGATACAGTCAAGTTCGATTTGAGATTTTTTTACTGGTGCAAAAAGTTGAATTTGATGGTTTCTATGCAACACTCAGGAACGTTCTCATCATTTTTTTCAACTTTTGAAAAAATTTCAACAGTAATTTGTTCTTGAACATGAAAATGTTTGACCACTGTTCTATTGGTGAGGACCTTTTATTTCTCCAAAATAAATGAAACAACAGAATAGCTACAGTGCCCTTCAAATCTGTTAGAAATTACAGTCACTGATCTGCATATGACACTATTAAACCTGCACTGACAACATTTTATATTGATATGAATCAAATTTGGGGTTTAATATATACTGGTATTGACAATAAATGTAATATTTGCAAAGTGATGTATTAATATTGTGTTAAATATACATAATAATTCAACACACCTTAAATTTATGTCCATATCCTTCCATGTTTGCTTTGTCTCAGTGAATAGCGGTAATGCGCCGTAGTGCTTGCTGTCAATAAACGGGAATAAAGGAAACGCAATTACTATCTACATTTTTACTACCTCAGTGTGTGGCTACGGCTGCATACAATGAGCTGCTCTACTTGCATCTGAAAAAAGGTTAGCATGATTTAGCAGTAGACAGTTGTAGTGTAAAACTACAGTAAAACCGCTGTGCCTGCCTTAAACAAAAGGTGGACAAAGTTGGCAACAAATAATGTGCCAGACATTTTTAGGAGTTGGTGGAGACCAAAACAGAGCTAAATTGCGAAGTGTCAGGTTGCCAAAATAGGACTCCAAAAAAAAAAAGATGTTTATGTCAGCAGGATGTGTACATGTCTTTACACCTTGTTGCGCTGCCCCCAAGTGGATAAAAATTCTGTTATTCTTTGGGTTCTAGGTTTAGCTGTTTAGGCTTAGAAAAGCAGAGGTTTGTTAAAAATATGGGAAACCATCAGCAGGTTCAAATTAATTAATTGTGATGACTCATTTGTTTAGTACAACTTGGCCAAACAGAGGTTTTGAATCATGGTGGCTCAGTTTACTGTTGCTCTACAACAAGAGGGAACCTTTCCTGTGTTCTCGCCTCATGTTTGTGTTTGTGCACCATGTTAAGCTAATTCTCCTGTCAGTGATCATGACCAAGACACTGCTTTAGAGCGTGAGTTGGTCTGAGTGCCGCCCACGGTGACCTCTAATACTAAGGATGGGTTAAATGCATAAAGGACAACTTAACATTGCTCCTCACAGAGGAGTAATAATTTAAAGGGGAATTCAAATGTAACCATAATTCAGCTTTTCATATCACAGCAGTTTCCTTTGTTGTAAAATGATCTGACCCGAGTTGTCTTTATAAAAAACAAATCTCTTTTTAAGATAGAGATTTTGTTAATATAAAAAAAAAGTCCAATGATGAACACATCAAGATGTTGCTCTGACAGTCTGACCAGGTGAAGTCAGAAGTTTACACTTACCTGCAAGTGTTTGATCCTGTGAAAGGAGGAGAGACACAGACTGGAGGAGGAGAGGTGAACGACAGAGGGACAGAAGCAGGGTGAATAATGCTACAGAGAATGAGAAAAATATGGACACAGAGCAGAATGGAGAAAAGGGGTGCATGATGAAAAAGCTGAGAATTAGACATCCTCCTGTGTGTGAAATCTGGAGGTCAAGAGCGCCAAATTGTATTTGAGTTCAGTGTAGGAGAAGACAAATGTTGTGCAGCACAGAGAAGGGCTTCCGATCTGTTTATTAAGTATCTATCCATATATATTTGACTTTCATCCACTCATAAGTTTCCTGGTCTTCGCTCAACATCACTGAATTTGAAATCTGAATATCATCAGTGTGACAATCACATGGAATCAGCCGTCCAATCAGAGTGGCTGGCTTATGGTTGTTGGTGGAACTGCAGGCACACATTCACACACACACACACGCACACACACACATACACGAATACATGAAAAAATAAAACTCTGTTGTGAGCTGCCACTTTAAGGAAACAGTAACAGTAAAGCAAAAAAAAAAACTTTAGCAGCAAAAACTAATAATTGCAAAGCAGCCAATTAAATTGTGCGGGAGAGATGAAACCGCTCATATTTCCCCTGGTAATTTCATGCTCTAAACTCGCTTCCGTGCGCACATAAAAAGAGGAGAGAAAATATCATTTCAGAAGCTGACAGAACTCATTGTTCGTGGAATTTTAAATTCAAAAAAGTTAATAAAGGCGAGTGCGAGATGAAGGGAATTTGCATTTCTCAGATTAACAGCATGTAGAGCAGCGGCGGCGCGCGCAGCCTCGGGTCATCATTTAAGAAACCTTTGCATATTTTATTTAAGAGTGGCCCGGTTTGGAGCGTAATAAGACAGACAGATAATGATTAGAAGGTCGGGCCTGCAGGGCACAGCCGGGCTGGGCGCTGTAACGCTCTAATACCCAACACACACACTCACACACACACACACGCACACAAAGCACCGCACAGCCTGTGCCGGCTCCTCTAATTGGCTGCTGATGGTTTATGAAATGTTTTCCAAAGGTTTTATTATTGTTGTTGTTGTTGTTGTTGCTTTTATTGCTTTCATTATTTTAATGGAGGGTTCTGCTTGTGAGCATTGGTTTAGCTCAAAGCCACCTGGTACTGCTAACATGCTCCTTTTTAATCAACGCAAAAAAAACTCCAAAATGGTCCAAAGATGTGAAATCATGGCTACATGCTAATAGTGCTATAGTCATACTGTAGGTACTAGAAAAGGTTCACTGGCGAGACAGGAAATGCCTCTAAAGCAACATTCAAAGCATATGAAGCTAAATTTTGCAAATCGTCACCAATTTTTTTCACTCTTCATGTACTAGAGTCTTATTCACGTCCCGTTGATGTCGTGATTTGTGAGTGAAAAACTGCTGAAGATTTTGTACCAGAAGTAAAGAAATCCATCTGTTTTTATATTTAGATTTTACATTGGAGTGATTTGTACATTTTGCTGATTTATTATTCCTCAGTTGTTATAATTATTTCTCCCACTGACTGTAAAAAAAGGGACAACACAACAGCTCACAAAAAGCGAAACCAAAACATCTGGATCAGAGCCAAGATGATATGGGATTTTTCTGGGCCAGTGCTGATATTAGGGCGCGAGAAAATTCCGATATCCAATATATTGGTCCATATTATATTTATACTGTATAATATCAGTTGAATGTAGTTATCAAGTACATGTGAGAAAGCTATGCAATAGATGCAGAGTAGCCACATTTTAACAAACTTTATTCCAAGCATCAGTGCACTTAACAGTAAACACTTCATTTATTAAATATATGAAATAACAGACTGCCCTCTGATGGAGACACTACGTAACTACACAGTTTCATATCACTAGTCTAAGCATTTTTTACAGCTTTAAAGAACAATTTTAATATTGGCACATGTCAGAGAACATATATGCTGATTCTGATGTACTGGCCAATAATATCAGCAAAATAATGTATCGGTTGTGCCCTCATCTGGACCACCCCCTGGTGTCCAGCTGCAGTATAGGTCATAAATCCCACCACTCAATGTTAGCAGATGGGACATGGGTCAAACTTAATATGTACATTTAAAAAAATAAATTATTTACAAGAAAAAAAATTAAATCAAAACAATCTGTTGTGATATTATTTCAATTGCAAACTTGTGGAAAATCCCTCTCACTAGGAAATTTGCAACAGTGTAGACATCTGTCAAACCTTGACCTTAAACCAAAAACACACTGATTGATATAGCATTTCAGATTCTTCAATGGGAACTTTTTCTCTTCCTAATGTAGAACATGTAGTAAAGTGTCAAATTATTAACTATTTGTAACTGCCTAAAATGTCACATTTGGTAGCATGTTTCAGCCTCTCTATCAAGACCCCTTTGTTCTGCTGTTGGCAGCTGCAGCATCTGGAGTAAACATGATGAGGAAGTCAGAGCTCTGTTGACAGAACAGTAACCTCAGCTGTTCATACAAAGCAAAATAGTCAATTAAAAATAATGCCACTGCTGAAGACTTGCACTTCGTAGCTGCAACAGAACAACAGTAATGATCTTTTTTGTGCTATTGTGCTCTCTATCTGCAGTTGTGAATCAATGCATCTTTTTGATCTCTCTCACTCCCATGTATACAACAGAGGTGGTGATTGTGTGTGTGTGTGTGTGTGTGTGTGTGTGTGTGTGTTTGTTTCCATGCCCCCGGGGTTGCCAGGATAATGATAATATCTCGCAGGCCCCTCCATGGGTTTGAGGCCTTATTATCAGAGCAGGTAGAGTAATTCTTCAGTTAGACCAGTGCTCCACAATAATTCCTCCTCTGTATGTGTATCCATGTGTGCATAAGGGTATGTGTGTGTTTTTGTGTGTGTGCACACATCAAAGAAGCACAGAGAGATGAGCCAGATAGTATTTCTCTGATTAATTTAGTCATTTGGGATACTCTGTTAACTGGATTATACTCAGATGTGGTGATACGGCCACATGGCCCAGGGTTCTGTGTGTTTGTGTGTGCGTATGTGTGAGTGTGTGTTCGTATTTGTGCACATATGAGTGCGATTAACAATTATTATGAGGCTCTGTGTTTCCTTCCACTTGTGGGGTCCAGAAAGCCAACGTTGACATATGCAGAGACCCTCTGACTGATGAGGGAGGAAGCAGCTTCAGTGCTGACTGACTCTTAATGTTGTTCTTAGACGGTCATTTAAAGTCATCCGTATGTCCCAGGTAGCCTAAGTTTGTTTACCTGATTCATTCAGCCCGACACCGTCTTTTATGTTGTGGTATCAGTAGCAGTCAAATGAAGAATGCAGCTTCCTAATGTGTTTTGTAGCTAACCTCTGGAGATGCGACCTCAGCTGCAGAGCATTAACTTTCACCAAGCGCTTTTGTTTTTGTGACAAGCATATTAACACACTCAGAGCTGCACTGACACTCCTGATTGGCCTTTTTCGTTAGCACTAACGCAAAGATGCAGCACTCTGCATTTTGGAAAATGGTCAAGCTGCACAGTAAGATTACTCTCGTTGCCCTATTTAAGTGACAGCATCTTTATGAAGACAGTGTCATTTCAAAGGCCCCAGCCAAAAATTCAGAGACTCATCATCCTCTTAATGTTGCCTTCCAGAGGTTTCCATGGGGGCAGAGGTTTTGCCTCCTCAAATGCAGCTTTAAGAGAGATAGATTTCCCTTTGTCCCATTTGCTGTTGGGTTAAAAAGTAACAAAAGTGGGTCATTGCAGTGGTGGACTCAGAGGGGGGTGGGCCGGCGCCTCTGGTGCCCTAATGTTAGAAAAAACACCATGATAGTGCCCTCTTGGATGCCCCTATGGTTGAAAAAACACAATGATCCTCTTCGGGTGGACAAAATGTAGTAAAACGCTCTCTTTGCATTGGACTGCATTCGGCACTTTGGTGCCCCACCACAAACGATAATCGCCCTTTTTACTATCCCCCCCCCATAAACAAACATCTTGAGTCCGCCAGTGAATCGTTGTATCGCTTGGTCTTTCTGTGATTTACTTTGGCAGTGTGGGATGTTTGGGTGCCGTGTGCATTGAATTTTTGTTGACCACTGTCTGCAAACCAAATTGCCTCTAGGGGCCATAAAGTTTTACCTTACCTAACCTTACCTTTTCTTGGCAGTCACCATGATGCATGTCCATTCAGGAACTACTTAGAAGGACATTTTAGCTAACTCTGGCTATATTCTTTGTTTTTCTGTTACTGCGGAAAAGAGTAATTGCTGTTTAGAGAATATATCCGTTTTTCTAAATCGCCTCTTGAGCCAGATCAAACCGTCTCAAGCAGGCAGCAGGCCAGAGGTTTTGGTAGGTAGCTGCTGTCACCTGTTTTCACTCTTGTGTATCAGCTCCCTTTCTTTCAGTGGTGCTACACTGGACCTCAGTGGCCCACATAAACCCTAATAATAATGCCAAATCATCTGAGAAGTCATTTGTGGAAGAATTTTGTTTTTGACTGCTTAAGCAACGGCTTTACGGTGTTGTTAGCTTGCCACTCAAACAAAGCAGTGGAGACTGTGAATAAACAGAGCAAAGTTAATTCTACTACATTGTTTATGATAAGGCCTGAGCTGCACCCAAATTAATTAGATGTAATTAATTACCCTACACACTTGTTCAATTGTTTTCAAACTGCATTTATTTTTTAAATAGTTTAGGATGTTAGGTGGAAACAGAAAGAGTATTTCTGTATCAAAAAGATCAAAATATGTCTAACTCAGACTGCTGAAGCCTCATATTAGCATCAGCTGACTGTCAACTGTGATTTTTGTCCCTTACGTTTTACCGTATAGTCATGTTAGGAAGAGATCACATTCACCATGCCAGTATGGAGTAGAGGAGTGATTACAGCAACAAGTGACTTTTAACAACATTAGGGCACATGAGTGGAAAGACAAAAAATTGTACCTGTTTATCAAAAAGGATAAGATGGGACAGATGTGTCAAATGTGCAGGTCAATTATAAGTAAATGTGAGAAAACAATTGATGTGCGTAGGTTTGAGTGTGTTTGTGTGCGGTGTCAAGATCCATCATGACAGACAACCAGCGAAATGTAAAGAAAAAGAGAGAGAGAGGGAGAGAGAGAGAGAAGTGAGTGGAAAAGGATAACAGTGAGAGGGAGAGAGACACACCAGGCGAGAGAGAGAGAGAGAGAGAGAGAGAGAGAGAGAGAGAGATGGCAGAGTGGCCAGAGGGCAGTGTGCATTAGAGTAAGAGCCTGATTGGCTCTGACCTTCCTCACAGCCAGCTGTCAGCCTCTCAGACACACACACATACACACACACACACACACACACAGTGCACAGCCTGTTACGGCCCTGCAGGCTCTGATTACCATATCAGCACCGTCTCATTTGCATAAATCCCAGCACTCTTAATTAGGCTTCATCTCTCTCTTCCTCTCTTTACCTCACTCGCATTTTCAGCTCTTTCCCTCCACTTTTCGTCCTCTCTCTCTTCCTCTATTTGCTTGCAGATATGGGCTGGGGTTTAGGGTTAGAATTAGCAGATAGGAGGGTCCATGACTCCCAATTAGTTTAGTGCTGATTAGCCTAATGACAATTTCACTTCATCTACATGTATTAGCACACCATATTCTTTTACTACTTCTGTTCACATAAACATCGGCAAGGAATTTTCTCTTTCAACTTCTCCCTCTCGCTCTTTTTCCTCCTCTTTATTTTACAGGTGTTATGGTCAGAAAGGACAATGAGCTAATTATGGCTAGAAGTAAACTCTTGTACCTGCTGTAAATTAATGTGCAGGACCATCCAGCCATGATACCTCTGCCTTGTGTTTGGGTGGTGGCATAAATTGTTGTTTTGGTTTTTAATTATTTCATCATGGCTTTACATCAAGGTCAATAAAGATCCATAATGAAAAGTTTGTTTATTTGCCGGCTAATCATCTGTCATACCACATTATATTGCTGCTTAATCAGAGAGAATTAGTGCTTCATATGCTGCCTACACGCTGTCAGAAATGTAATGAGTTTCTTGCCCATTACTCAAAAGTATGATAAATAGCCTTTTATTGCAACAGTGTAAAGGTACTCTGTTTTTGTTCATATTGTGTGCATGTATGTGATGGTTTGAGTATAGAGAGTCAGTTTGTGGTGTAAAACAGGCAAAGTCTGCTTTTTCTTCTGGTTTAATACATTTATTACATTGGATAGTTGAAACATTAATTATGTGCAAAACATTAGATCATTTTATATTTCTTGTCTTCTCTCTGTTACTACAATAAACAGTAGTGTGTCTTCATTTTTCAAAGAAACAATAGCCAGCTTTATTGTCACAACAGTTTGTCTCAAAGTAAAGCAGAGACAGCGGACTGTGTATTGACTAATTGTTACAGCTAAACTCAAATGGAGGAGCTTATGTAGAGCACTTGAAGGTAGCATTAATATCAGCGATGGAGCCCTTTGGTTCTCATATGAATATATGAATCCTGCATTGTTAACAAGACCTAATTTTGCATAAAGTACGTCTGTGAATAGCAAATAAAGGAAAGCTAGTTGCAGTTAGACCTATAAAAAGCAATAATTTAGGGAAACATGATGTCTTTTTGAAAACATGGAGTCCATTATTGAACTATGTAAAAACTAATTAGGTACTTGAGAGCCCTAACTTTTACTAAGACTCAGCTGACACTGGCTCTATTTACATGACATATTCTAATATGATATATGGCATTTCTTATCTAGCCTGGTCTGTTCTGATGCTGTATTATTGCCAATTTGTATTTGTGTGTATTAATTCCATTTATATGTGTATATGTGTTTGTGTATATAAATATATGTATTTATGAATGGATATATGTGTATGTGCAGTAGGACTGGATAATAATTTAATAAGATACGTCATCCAGTGGACTTGATCACAATGATCGGATGATATGTGCCTTCAACATCTACCTCCGCTGTCCAAAGTTTTTGTGACTGGTTGGGATTATGTGTATGGTCATATGTTGTCCGGCCCAAGGTATATATGTATATATCATCTGGTGTAGGTATTGACGGGTGTATGTACTTATACGTAGATACTCAGTTATAGATAAAAAAAACCCCAACAGCAATTTGACATGTTGATGAGGAACACTAAAACGATGTTTGACAGCAATTTGACTTGGATTTAATGAACACCATTAGTGTAGATCTGATTTAAATAAGGGTGACTTTCTTCAACCAATCCTGCACGAGTAGTTGATATCTACCTACAAATGGCAGCCATTCTTGCCAACCAAAAATGAGAGGATTTTTAGATGACAGGAGTGGGGGTGGGGGGGTTCTTTGCTTCGGCATTCTTAACAATAACAGAGTAAGAATAATCATTCTGCAACACAGATTTATTTGGCATTTGGCATGAGCATGTACGTATCTCTGGAATAAACAACGAGCCTATAGCCCGTAAACTATACACATTTATTACACTCATTTTTTATCTTTCCCCTCAGAGTCTTTACACACCGCTGACATCACAGGTGATTCACGTCACTGCGAGTCCCATGCTCAGTTACATCAGTGCAGCAGATTTTGCCGTTGAGCACAAGGGAAATCAGACCACCTTTTCTTCTAGTGAGCTGAAAGTTAGTAGCACTCTTCCGTGGTCGTGTGACATGCCCAGTACATCTTTATAGTTATCCAGGTGGAAACAGTAGCTTAAAAAAGACTTTTACATGCTGTACCGTTGCTGTGTTAATAACAGGTTTGGTGACACAAGAATAAATTGGAAGAAATATGAGACAAATGGGAAACTGGGAGGACAAAAAAATCGGGAGGGTTGGCAAGTATGATGGTAGCTAACTAGCTAACGAGCAAAATGACAGAACTAACAGCCAACAAGTAACCTCAACAACTCAAGTTGTATAACTCCCTAAAATGACTCAAAAATATATATATTTTAATGCATTTTAAGTAGAGCCTACTTTCAATATGGCTACATTAAATAGAACATTAAATAGTGGACTGAGCCACCGTGATGTCACCCTTTGGTTTGCAGATAAACATTTGGAATCCTTGTTTATGACATTATGACCGTCGCCATCTTGCCAAACCAGCCAGAACTGATTTGGACAAGAGGTTGGAGCTGGAGAGAATAAACACAGCTACCAACAACTCTGTGATGCTCAACAGACAGCTAGAAGCTGCTGTTACTTAAAACATCCCTTTGTTATGCCTAAGTTGAAGCCTTATTATAATTTAAATATGTTGTGTAAAAGTTCACCTGCTGTACATGAATGGAAAAATTGGCTGTTTAGATCAAAACTGTCTTTTGTATCAGGCTGCAAACATTTAAGTTCCACTGTAAAGTTGTCCATTTTAGTGCGGGACTCTATGAGGACTGACTCACTTTTGCAGCCGGACACAAGTGGCCTTTGGTAATACTTCAGTTTTGGCACTCCTGTGTTGGCTTTATTTTTCAGCAGGAAGTTGTCTTGGTGTGAACCCGTAATCTGTGTCCTGTTTTAACAGTGCTTTTTGTCACAGCTTGTTTGTAAGCAGAGGCAATTTCTTTACAGAATCAAGTGAAGTTAGAATAAATACACTATGTTTCAAGATATGCATCACTTGCAGAGTCAGCCAGCAGGGTGCAATCTGACAAACCTAAACAACTTTTCTGAATATTTTAAAGAGCATCAGTGTATGTTTGCAAGTTTTAGTGCTTAATTACAGTCAACCATACAGGAATATATGAAGAGTTTGGGGCTTCAGTCTCTGTGATAAAATGTGTAAATTAATTTAAGAAAAAGAACATTTTGTGGTTTAATAAAGATTAGCTTTGCTCCATTGTTTTTTTCATTCAAAAGTTGGAAAAGAAAAGCAGTGTTTTGAACTGAAAAACATAGTTCAACATTTAAGCTAAACATATATACTTACTTACATGTACTTTAAAGGACAATTCTGCATTTGTGAATGTAGGCACACAAATGAAAACGGATTTGGGGAACTAAATCACATTCAGCTTTGGTGCCTCGCTCAGCCTGGGGCAACCCCGATCCATGGACCCAATATGTCTGCCAGAGGGCGCGTTACATCACCCAAAAGCCCACGAAAGCTGAAGAAGACTTTAGGACCAAGTTATGAGTCTAACTATAGAAGGATCTCAAAGGAGGGACTGGTACTTGTGGTGACAGATCAACCACATCGACATGATCTTAAACTGAGATGCACAGCCAGATGGTTTTTGGGGGGTTCAGCGTGGAACTGAGGTGCTCTGGGAGGCTGTTGAACTCCCGAACACTGTATTCTCTGTGTGTACACCGTATGTGTGTGTGTTGTCAGAGGGAGGTGTGTTGGGGGGTTAAACACAGCTATATTCTGTAGATAACAGGATTAGCTGGGAAGCGGATAATAAGTTAGCATTTCCTCCCTGCGGCGCTCTCTCCTCTCTCCTCTCTCTAATCCTGCAGCTTTGATGTCCCTGCTCCCATCAGGTATCTGGGCTGCTCTGGCCCCGGGGCCTCGGGGCCTCCAAATGCTCAGACACTGAGTTGTGTGTCTGCATATGTGTGTGTATGTGGGTGTGGATGTCTGCCTGTTTTTGTGTGTGTGTTCAGTGTCCTCATTAGTTCTGCCTGTTTACTAAAGTTGGCTTCTTGGGATGAAATCTGCTGCGCGTCTCTCCGTGCCAGGGTCTGACCCGGCAGAGAGCTGATGAGGCATCTTATTCTGGGCATGAAACATTCAAACAACAATATGCTAAAAAACAAGTCACAACTCGGTTTCAACAGCAACGCAAAGAGCAGGTTCAGAACTTTGCAGGATATGTTTTCCTTGACAAGATTTTTTTCTTTTAGAGGATTTTAATCACCTTGAGAGGCAGCTGGATTTGTGAGATCAGAAGATCAAATAAGATCATACAACATAAGAATCCAGCTGTTCTGCGCTTGTGGCCAAAACACACGGGTTGGACCAATCAGTGTCCTTTGAGAAACTGCTGACAACGGTGGGCAGGAATGGTTTTTCATTCAGCAGCAACTGTTTGACAATGTGTAATTATTATTTTTTCTATTAAGGATTACTTGTACAGCCTAAAACCAGACCGATATATTGGTTGGCTGATACTGGTCCATTGCAGATATATTGGTATTGGCATATGGTTCTTCAATATGCGCCGATATTAAAACTGTTTTTCAAGGCTGGAAAACATGGTGGGACTAGTGATTTAAAATGGTGTAATTACGTAGTTTGTGGTTTATTTAATAACTAATAAGCAAAGTCTCAGTGCACTGAAGTTTGGAATAAAGTTTAAGATGTAAGATATCCTGCTTCCATTACATGTCTTTGTAGCAAGCATTTGATGACCACATTCAGCAGATAATATACATGTACACTGTCAGCTGATATGTATCCGATATCAGAATTTTCTTTCTCTCAGTTACTGGTATCAGCATCGGCCCCAAAAAACCCTTATCAGTTGGGGCCCAAATCGTCTGAGTTCGAGTTTGAGGATGGGTGAAAACCACGAATCCTAAGACTCAAACTGCAACCTTATGAACACTGCACTTTATATTGTGACCTGCATCTTAAGACTAAAATGACATAAGGCAGATTTGACCATGCTTTAGCCACACTCAAAATCATGAGAGTTAAAATGAGAAATGTGTTGCAGCCGGTGTCAAAATGGCACTAATAGAATCTTTAAACCTAAAATGAACTCTGCATCACAGGGGCAGTGATGTCAGTGGCATTAACCTTAATTATCTCGAACCAAAAGAAAGTCCCTGCGGTGTATTTATAAGTACGGTGATAAAATCCCTCCTCTTTCTTTATAAATGATCATACACAATTATAAGTGCAGATTATCTTGAAACTATACCTTAAGAGGTAGTGCAGTATGCTTGAGTGTGTGTGTGTGTGTGTGTGTGTGTGTGTGTGTGTATGTGCGTGTGTGTGGCAGGAGCTGAGAAATCAAGTCTAAGAGTGTGTGAGTCTAATTAAAACGATGAAAATAATTACTGATACAGGCTGACAGACAGCCTCGCCCTCAGACATCCTCAGTAATTAGTTAATTAACCAAACGCAAATTAGCAGCAAGAATTAGTCAGCCAGGCTTAACGGAGAAGATGGTGAGCCCTCCTCTCGCTTTCTGCTTTGCTACTCTCTGCTCCGCCTTCGCTATCAGAGTGTGTATGTGTGTTTGTGTATGAGTGTGTGTGTGCTCACAGAGCAAAACTGTTTTTTAAAAGTTAGAAATAGGGCACGTCTGCTTTATTACACTTTATCGCTGCTTTGCATGACACAGTCGCAACATAGTATGTAATATTTTTACGCCTAAGTCAATTCATTCAAATTAAAAAGTGATTTCAGGATAATGAGGATGTAATTTTCCCAGTTTTTGCCTAAAATAACAGGGACACAGAGTGAATGTGTGTATCTGGTCCCCTTCAAATCCCCTCAACTTTTGTGGTAATAAAAGTGCTAATTTAAAGAAAAAAAAAAAACGGGGAAAAAATGAAGCATTTTTTAAGAACTCTGAAGCTGAAGTTTACTCATAAAGTCATCAAGGACAGCGCAGATATTCTGTCCACTGGAAAGAACACACATTTTTAAAAAAAATTCTAGATATACTTCCTCATCCCTCCAGCTCACATGATCCAAACAAGCCACTGTAGTTCCTCTGAAGCCCTGCAGGTCATAAGAACAACCCCTCGGATCCACCACACTGAAGTCAAAATGATTTTGTGAGCAGGGATGAATATTCGCCTACTGTTAGCTCCGGTGGGGGAGTTGAGGCTCGGCGCTGGAAGCGTCTGGTATCCCTCTTGTTAACACTCACTTTGACTCGCCTGTGGCTTATTTTAAGGAAGATCTGAGAGGAAAACAATGCTCCAACTGCACAACAACCGACAGTCCCAACACAGTTATGCTATATACAGAATGCATAACTGTAATTTAGGATATCCGATGATGATGATCATCGTTATTTTTCTTATTGTCAACAAATCCACAAATGAGGACAAAAAAGCAGTGAACTGATCCTATTGACAAGCAGCTGTGTTTTGAGAGAAAGGGCTACTAAATTGTGTTTCCTATTAAGATTATGAGGAAATATTTCTAAATAACTTCTAGCAGGTCGCAAAAATTGTACCCCATGGTTAAAGTTAATAAAAGATCTTGCCTTGTTTTGATACAGAATAACTTTCCAAAGACTTGAAATGTATTTTTTTAAAAAGTTATTTAACCAAACTTTAGATCCTTTTCTAACCTTAGTTAAAGTGCTTCTGTTGCTTAAACAGCAGGAACACTTTGGTCTGGAGGTGAACCCTGGATTCTGGTATCGCAGCCAATCACTGCAACCCTGCAACTTTAGCAGGTTGTGCAAAAAAATTATTTTACTCCTTTTAAAGAGTGGTGTCCAAATATGTCACCTAGTAAGCCTGGTTTTGCCTGGCCCCAGATGTCTAAGACAAACAACACTATGTCACTTGGAAGCTAAAGCCTTTTATTTTGAAACGCTTGTGTGTAGTGAGTGTTTTTCACATCTTTCTGTCACAATTGAGGTTGATGTGATATTTTTTAAACTCATACCATCATCTGAAGTTGACACATGTGAAAGAAGACTTTCACTTTGTGAATTTTGAACTCATCTGCTACAAATGAGCACTAAAAAGCGTAAGGTTTCCTAATGTAGTTTGTTTATTTATTTATTTATTTATTGACTTTCCCCATGGAGCGCCATTGTTGTCTAAACACTACTCAGTGAACTGCACTTACACTGGGTGGCATATTCCATCATTACAATGAACATACACACACACACACACACACACACACACACACACACACACACACACACACACACACACAAAA
>JAQLOL010000010.1:20426646-20448017 GCA_029783665.1 Naso thynnoides | reverse complement strand
GGCTGCCATGGCTTTGCCACTTTGTTGTTTTATTAAAATGGAGAAAAAAAAAAAAAAAAAAAAAAAACTTCCACTGAGGATACCAGACATGAATGTTTAAGAAGCACGGCTGTTCCCATGTTCTCTGGACTGACCTGCTGCCAAAGATTCACCCATCCTCTCACTCTCTTACGTACACACACACAACAGAGCATATGACTGTCAGCGATGACAGATGTCCTGACAGTCTGGAAGTCTGGAGGCATGGTTGTGGCCGTTGTCCTGCAGGGCTTTGACACGCGATGTATCAGCATACATTACACACATGTCACACTAATAGTGCTCTATCTGCTCTCTGCCTTTTGTTTGCAGCCATTATTACAACAGAGCCACTTTCATCTCACTTTCACTGGGATTTCGGTTACAGGAACAGGGTGGTAATATTTTTAATTCCACCTGTTTGGCCCTTCTGGTCGCTCTGCCCGCTTTCAGCTGTAAAGAGCTCATAGTCAAGTGTGATAAGATCTTATAAGTCTTGTGCCAGAATGCTTAGGTTCATATTCATACAATTGCATACTTTCACAACCACGATCTCCCCAGTGCTCCATAATTAAGGCTTTTGTTGTTGAGGCAAAAGAAGTCCAGTAAATGAGGGAATAAGAGAATGTAAGGCTGAAAAACAGATGAGGGACCTTTGAATCATGTTGATCTTGTTACACTTGATGATCTGACTGAAAACAGACAGTTTATTGTTAAAAATTATAAATTCATTGCTTATACACATCTTAAACCTCAGCCCTACTTGCCGTCTTGGCAAAGATAACTGTAGTGTATTTATATAACCGCATCTATTCCTCCAGGTAGTAGCATGTTTGCTGTATTTATCACAGCACAAACAACTGAAAAGCAACTGAAAACTGAAAAAAAAGATCAATTTATGTATGTTTAAATGTCTTTACTAACAATAAAATAAATACATTGGATGGATTATTTAAAACAGACATAAAGGTTCATATAATGCCTTAATTATTTTAACATCCTGATTTTTAGACCTTCATACCAAACTATATAAATCTTGGATAAATAAAAGTCATATAATGGTATAGAAATCAGAATAAATACTAATTAATGTTCAAAAGTATACATACAGAATTTTAAACTTAGCTTATTTGACTTTGTTTTATGCAAGACACAATTATAAAGACTTCATTCATTCATGCACCATTTATCAAAACACATTGAGATACCATTTTGTCCATCAGAAGTTTCCTTTCTAACCAGATCCAGGCTGAAAAGTGCCACACAATGTGCTGCAGTTCAGCTGGTGACCACTAGGTCGCTCTAGAACACCATAGAAAGGAGATGAAGGCCAGAAATGAGGCAACAACATGGAGACCTGAGTTCAGCCTTTTTTAAAAAACTCCATCAGCATGAAACTGTCCTGAACTTGAAGAGAGTATAAGCAGCAAAAATAGGGGAAAAAATTTTGGAGATTTCTGTATCTTTTTTTACATTTGGATTTTACAAACATTTTGACATGTCACTATAAGAAAACACATGATGGGTGAATTCCATTAAGCTGCATGAGCATCAGAGTCCTGGTGATGTGCATAGAGGTTCACTGCTATCATGCTCACGGTTACACTTGAATAAAACAGTCATTACATCTGTAACACCTGGGCTTTTTCCAACAAGTCAAAATGCCCACACTGAAAATGCCTTTTTAGAGAGCAAAGCCTTCCTCCAATAAAACAGAAGTAAACACCATAAAAAAGTAGAATCTTTCAATCAATAAGACCAAGTTTCTCATCCGTCTTTTCATGTTGGATGACCACCAGAGTCCATCTGCATTTGAGATTAATGATGACGTCTGCACAACTTCTGGACTGATAGCTGGATGTTTAAAGAGAGAGAACAGATGAAATTACTCAGCCTTAGCTTTGCATTCTAAACCAAAAGTGTGGCATTAAGAAAAAGTGCGAGGCAATGCTGCATTCACACTAAGGTATCAGCTGAACTCCATCATGCTTCATTATTAAATAAACCGCAGCTTCCACCTCCAATTCCCTCTCAGGATTTACCAAATGGAAGCAGCAGAGATTGATCAGCACTAAGGGGAGAGCAGAGCGTTCCTGTCTTCCTGGATGTGGAAGTCTTGTAACTTTGAATGAATTTGCAGTAGCTTGTGTGTGTGTGTGTGTGTGTGAGTGTGTGTGTGTCTGTCTGTCTGTCTGTGTGTGTGTGTGTGTGTGTGTGTGTGTGTGTGTGTGTGCGCGTGCGCGTTGACACATAGTGACGGGGACAGTCCGGACGGCAGCTGATGAGAAAGGCCTCAAATGTTCCCGAGACTGAGCAGGATCAGGACAGAGGAGGGAGAGGTTTTAGCAGAGAAGCAGGGGAGAAGGAGGGTTAGAGCTTCAGAGGAGAGAGACTGGAGAGACGGGGGCTTAGAAGTGAGCAGAGTTTGGTATTCGTGACTGTGGGGCTCAGTCAGCAGGAGTTAAAGTCCCTCTGAGACCTCTTCAATTCCATATAAATGGCAGTATTCATCGCATGCATTTCTAAGTTAAAGATTTTTAGTGTGTGTTCTGGATGTTAAACCTGACTTCCATGTTTAAAGATCCACGCTGCATTGAAATGCTTCATGGATTCATTAGATTCCATCATAAATGCACAACGCTGCATACTGAAGGTTGGATGGGAGAATGGTGAAATTGCAAATATGCTCTGATGCTTAATGTGGTGATAACAGAGCGCCGCATTGTAATACAATCAATAGCCTGTGTGAATAATGCATCGGCTGCCCCATCACATTATGCATTGCTGATGTCAAACTTGTGATTCATTCTTGTCCGTTTGTCAATTTACAGAAACTCCGGCACAGGCGATGAATCGATTTCGTTTTCCAGCTCATTTTGATCAAGCTGCTCATTATTCTGATGCAGGGTCAGCAGGGACATCTTTCGCAGGGATTACATGTTTATCATGCAAGTAATAACAAACAAAAGTGTGATTAAGCTACTTTCTTTGAGTGTATGTTTGCATATGTGCAGCCCTATGTGTGTATGTGTGTGTGCATGTGTGTGTGGGTGGGTGGGTGTGCACATTAAGTGCGTTCATGCTTATTTGTTGCTGCTATACCCTCCAGTGGGATGCAACAACCATCAAAGAGCCAATTTAGAAAGCTGCTTTGCCTCATGCGCATCACTGTGTTGCATCTTCACACACAGCGGTTGAGATACATAAGTTTGATAAGTTTGATTATAAATCAGGCTGATGCTTCCATATCAGCCACTGATATCATTGAAGTTCGAAGCGCGTTTAAAACTCATTTCCAACTTTAAAAGCAAAAGCACATAACAGGATCTGCTCACATGATTTGTCACTTTGTAAAGTGTATTGGGTTTCTTGAAACATACACATCTTAGCTATTATTATCATTAAAATCATCTGTGTTGTCCTGTGGCTGCCAGAAAAATGTGTCCAATTTAATTTTTTTATGTGAGCTGTACACTGTAAAGTCTAATTAGTTAACCTTACTAAAGCATGTAAACTGATTGCCTTGACAAAAAAAACAAAATTTTAGTTTGACTACAGTAAAGTTGAATAGGTATGGCAAGTTGTACCAAATGCTTATTCAGTATAGAATACTAACATTTAGCTAAAAAGTAACTCAGTAAAGTTTACTCGGTGATTGGATTTAAACCTACCCTTGAGGAAGTATAGACTACTCAGAAATGCCATTTCATATCACATAATAAGTTGCCCCACCCCACTGCATTCCCCCTCCTCATTGGACCAAATACCTCTGTGCAGGAGAAGGTGGTTGTGCACCCCAAATCACTCTTCCACTCCTCTTTACATAGATAAAACATATATGTGAGCACATGGGAGGTGGTATCACTTTTTTGGCTATGCTTCTCGGTGATGGTTTCCAACAAAATTTTTTTTTTGAAAGTTGGTAAAAGTCAAAGTATAAAATCTGGTAGAGTGGGAAAAGACCAAACACAAGGATGTAATTTTTATGGAGTTACAAAGCTTAGAAGATTTCCCATGATGCAATGCTGTTCCAGACATGCAAACAACAGCATGATTTACGTCTTGTAATACAAACTCAGAAGAATCAAGCTCATTTAACTACATGAAATAAATTTGTAGGCAAAAAGTAAAGACCACTAAGTGATTACAAGTTAGCTGAAGGACCAACACAAATTAAGTAAATTTGCTCTGTCATTTTAGGTAAACCTAAAGTTTCATTTACAGTGTATACTGTAAAATGTAATAAGCTGGCTTTACTTAAAATAACTATGCAAACTCGTTGCTTGAGAAAAAAAATTCACTGTAGTAAAAGTAAAGTTGTACTCTTAAAGATTTGTGTTACATTGTTGCTAACAGCGCATTTGGAAATATGTTGTATTTGCAGTTGTGCTTTTGGACCTCATCTCCCAGAGTTCATGTCAATAGCAAACAGTGCAAACAGTGTGACGTTAGATAGCATGTTTCCCTTCTTCAGAATGCTGAGTTTTCCTTTTTCTTTTTTTGGACCTTTACTTGCACTTAAACTACCGGTGCCTGGTTGCTTTATTTTCTTCCTGTGTTGAATCACTATTCTAACTCACAGGAAATAGAAAGTACCAACGCTGGTCAGACACAAGTAAGAGCGAGCCCGTGGCTTTGGCGCCACCTTCCCTCTGGGCCAACCCACCCCTGCTGACTGACATAAAAGGCGTCACTAACTGCACGCTGCTGCTGATTTAGCGAGGGAATGTTGCCATTGCAGTACTCGGCATTTCTGCAAATACAAGTGCTTTCATCAGTGGGCCACAGGCTCCATCAACAATGTTTTTTCTCACTCTGTGATAGAAAGTCACTCAACAGACATTTATCTGAATTAAAATCCTCTAGATTGCTACTTTAAGATGGTGATTAGAGTTACTCTCATTCACCATCTTATAGGTGTGCATACTTATTTTAAGTAAAGCCAGTTAACTACATTTTACATCGATAGCACTCCTGAACTTAATGTTTGGTTACTCTTCACACAAATATGGAAGAGATATTGAAATCCTTTACGTGTAAGGAACAAAACTAAGAAGAACGCTACTCGAAATTCATGCAACCAAAATTTAACTTAAGCAAAAATACACGCATGAGTATTATCAACAAAATGTACTCAGCATCAAAGTTAAAAATACTCTTAATGCTGGAAATGACCCCTGTGAGTGTTTTAACATTGTATTAGCTTATGATTACCGATACTTTTTGTGTATATTTAACATTTTTCTGTTGTAGTTGGTTGATGTGGAGCTGATTTTAATCAGTCTTTCACACACTGTTTAATACATTAAAAATACAAACACATGATGAACCCTTAAAAAACACTGTGCATCCTTACGGTGGTTTTACATTCATCATATGCATTGGACATGGAATTAGTCTGTAAGGTGACCGAAGCTGAGTTATATGAATGAAGTGCCATATAAAATATTATATTTGCCTCTGGGATGTCGTTCAAGTGTGAAGTGGCAGAAAATAGAAACTCTCAAGTAAAGTAAAAATATCTCTCGCAGTTGGCTACTTGAGTAACAGTACTTAGCTACACTGTTAAGACTGACTATGTACACAAATGCTGGAATTCCTGTCATTACAGATTTTGAGTATCAATCAACTGGTGAGATGTGTGTGTGTGTGTAAACACTTGTCAAGTTTCATTTTCTTTAACATGGTTTCCTGAAGTGTTTCAAGAGCTGCAGCACAAAAAGTCAGGAGCAAAAGAGGTTAAATATCAAAATGATAAATGATGTTCATGATGTTACAAACTGTAACATGCGCACTCTGAAAAAAGCTAAATGCTGGAAAGCCCAGCTAAAGTTTGTTTTTGATTTTACGAGATGATTTTGGATCAAAACATTCCGATGAGTAAAACCCTGAAGCGATGAACAGCAGGTTCTCCGCTTCTTGGGACAAAACCTGGATGAGGTAAAATAACACAGAGTGCAAATGTGAACGAGCAAGACTGTGTTATTTTAGAAATAAAATGATGATTAGAAGTCAAACAGAGCCATCAGTTCATCATTTAGTCCACAGAGTCAAAAAATAGTGAAAGACTGCAGTTTGTAAGAGCAAAGGTCACATCTTTACGTAGCTTCTTTCTTCAAGTCAGAAAGTTCCAACACTCAATTTGCAGTGATAAAAAAAGAGAGAGAAGCAGCAAATACTCTCATTTGAGAAGCTGCAAAACAGAGAATGTTTGATTCTTTGCTTGATAAACGTCTGTCAGTCGACTAATTACATTACCTTGCAGTTGTTCCTGCACTAAAAATTGTGACAGCTCTGCTGTAGTAAGTTTGGTTGCATTGCAGGAAGTGTTGAATTGTTTTTGGTTTGTTGCAGATTTGCTTTGATCCATTTTTTCATTGTGCTGCATAGAAAATGACTCTAAATCATTAAAAACAGGCTGTAAACAGAAGAGTGTGTACTCTTGTGCAATAATGCATCGCTGTAGAAACTAATAAAACACTTGAAGGTGAAACTGTAATTTACCTCCTGTCATCATGCATTCTTTTTGACATTTTGCGTTGCATTATCAATGGTTGGGCTTTGTCCCAGCGTCATAAAACATTGACTGCATGTGTGTATATTTGGGGGATAACACCATCTGTCAAACCAGACCAAACAATAACAACAAGACCGAGAAGATGCTGGAAATTCTGTCACTTCCTCTCTTTTCTTTACCTGCATTATTTTTCCACCTGAGGCTTCACTTGCATTAATTCAGAGTGACAAACTGGCGCAGGCATCACTGTAAATGCATCCTGTCTGATTATGTATTTTTGTGTTATGCAGTGAACGTGACCTCCTTTTTAAATGAGCGGAATATTAAAGAGCAAACAGAACCTACAGAGCCCGGATGGAGACGCCAGCAGGCAGCTGCTCCGCTCTCTGTTTTATCATTTGAATTTTTTAAAATATAAATAAGCAGAATAACCTGACAGAAGTCGCTCAAACTGAAAGGAAACGCGGATGCTCGTGCACACAAAGGAGGCTTTTGAACTTTTCTGTAGGTATTTCCTTTTCTTCACAGCATTAGAGAGCAACTCTGACTTTTTATAATCTTAACACTGTAAACTCATATGGATCATTCACCCTTGCTTGCTTTGATGCACACTGCTCGCTTTAGTCTCTGCTTGCTCTTTTGCCTCCTTCTATGTGTATGCATGTTTATATGTTGTGTGTGACTGAGTGGGTGCATGTGTGTCTGTGACTGTGTGTGTGTGCAGCATCTTAAAACCAGAGTAAATAGTAGAACACGTAGCAACTGTCTTTATTGAACACCAGCATTTTAGAAGGTAGGGATTTAACATATATATAGTTGAAAGCCTACAAGAAAAGTAATTTAAATATTTATATATATCTTTACAAATGTTCATGAGCGAGTCAGAGAGCTTGTGTCGGCTAAACTTGCGATCTGGGGAGTGTACAAAGATAGACATGCACAGGGAAGAGGAACGACGGCAACCGCAAAGTCACCTTTTACAAAATGGCTGAGTTGGACCCTTCTCTCTCTCTCTCTCTCTCTCGTTTTCATTCTGTCTTTATCCGTCGCACACACTAAAACACACTCACACACATTCACGATCGCACCACAAAGTGCAACACACTCCAGGCAGCCTCACATCCAGAAACAGTCCCCTTTTCTCTGTTGCCCCCATGGCTATGGCACTGATTGTACAGCGTAAAAATAAAAGTAAGTCTGCTTGGTGGGGCTCAAGTGCTCTCAAGGGTGTAAAAAAGTGTTTCTGAGTGTGTGAATGTTTAAGGGTTTGAGTCAGGGTCTTTTTTTCAATTTAATCTGTCCAAAATGTTTGGAAGGTGAAGTTATTTCAGTTCACTGGACTGAGAATTTAAGGAAAACCAGAGGTTTTGTTGGAAATCACAGAGATTTCTCCTAATGATTTAAAGCAAAACAGGTTAAATGAACCTTCAGAGGACGAGCAAGGGTTACATTTTTTGCATTCTTGCTGAAAATCCACACCTGAATCAGCTGGATTGAGATCAAATTGGCCCAAACCCTCAATGCTTGTGTGTTACGTGTGCTTGTGTTTGATGTCAGCATGTCCGTGTTTGCTTCCTGTTGTCAGAATTTATAAATAAACGAACAAAAAGTCTTGGATGAGTCACAGCCGTGTCCATGGCGAAGCTCCTCCTTATCATGACACACACACACACACACACACACACACACACACACACACACACACACACACACACACCTAAATAGAATGTGTTATTTTCACTCACGCATCAGGATGTCTTGTGTGGAACAGTTTTAATACAAGATAAATAAATGACAATAAATATGAACTGTCCCATAGAAGACACAGTGATACATGGGAAATAACATATCCTCTCTCACACACACACGCACATGTACAAACACACACACACTCCTAAATGCAGCGCTCCAAGGCACGGGGACCGGATGGGTGGGTGCTACTCAGTCTTTTCTGTTTTCCCGTCTTTGCTCTGGGGCTCGGCTGTTTTCCGGAGCTGCGTCTTTTCCGAGCTGTTGTTGATCTGTTGGTCGGTGGGGCCGCTCGTTTTCCCACTCGAGTTTTTGTCCAGGTAGTTGAGCATCTCGCTCAGGACCGTCTGGAAGGTGCTGAGAGCCGCGCAGACCGCTGGCGTGCCGAACCCGTGAGTGATCAGACTGTTGGGGAAGGAGACAAAAACCTTTGTAAGAACATTACAAACCTTTGTGTCACTGTGAAGACAGAAATCAGTGGCAGAGTTTGGGTTTGTGCGTGTCGATTCCCTTTTTTCTCCTCAGTTTGAACATCCTGCAGAGGAACTTTACTCTCCCTGCATTATGGAGCTTCTAATCCTCTAAAAAGAGTTCCTTTAGTCGGGCTAACCCCTGTCAGAGCAGAGTTTAATGTCCTGTGATGTTCTAAATGCTGCTTTCACCCTGATCTACACATATTTAAACACAGAATACTACATTGGTTTTAAGAAGTTGAGGCCTGAAGATGGCCAGGTTTAAACATATAACACACAGAATTTACCTGAATCGATTTGTCGGTTCATTGATAAGTTTATTGACAATAAAATTAACAAGCACCTGAACCAAATATTGTCTTGTTTTACTAAATCAGTTGTGACGATTTTCTCCTTTCTTTTGACTAATGTGACAGCAAACTGTATACTTAAGGTTTAGGACCTTTAAAGACTTATAAACTCATCCTGAAAGTAATCATTGGTGAAAAAAACATCCTTAGTTTCAGCCCTAATGCAGATATTATCATACATGATTTAAAACATACAGCAGCTGTACACGTTTTTAAAATCTCGTGGGTATTTGTAGCAATCAACAGTCACTTTTGAAGAATATGTTGGTAACAGTTATATGTAGAAGAAATTTTAAAAGACCCAAAACATTCAGAGTCTTTAGAAAGGTGTGGAATAAAAAAATTACTTTTCCCCCTAAAAATTGTTATGACTGCAAATTAATTATTTAAACAATTTTTTCAAGTCCAAAATTTTTACTTGTTTATCTCTGTCTAAGATGGCCAAAGGCTTGTGAGCTTGTGAGCCAATAGTATAATGACGTTGGTACCACATGGTGTCTCTTTGTCATCAGTGATCAAGGTTCTCCATGGTGATGGTTTGGGGTTGTCTTTAGGACCTTTAACCTTTTTTATCTGACTTTTGTACTAGCAAATCAGAGTTATGATGCTAATTAAAGCCAGTCAACAATTCAAAAGGGTCACAAGTCTGCATGATAACAACGGGGGATTTATGATAAGGGTCAACCAATGATCAGTTTGACCAATAATCAGCGTAGATATTAGTAATTATATTTTCAGTATCAGCATATTTTATCAAAATTTCAAAAGAGTCCCCCTTTTGTGATGCATGCGCTCTGCCACCCAGTATGTGCTCCTCTGATGATGAACCAAACTTAATTTAATCATCAGTGGTTATCTGTCAGTGTTCAGTGCTAGGTAGGAGTTTAAGCAGCATATTTTTTATTATAATAATTGTTTTTGATAACATAACTATAGTTGATAAGTCTTATCATGTTGATACATGCTGATGTTCAGGATGCTGTGGTTTCTAATACATCGTTACATCTTAAAATATATATCTATATAATTAATAAATTATATCTATAGAGCACTTTTCTGTTGTTCAGTTATATCATGTTATGAAGAAACATTTCATTAGAAATTTGTTAATTTTAAAGAACCACACCGTCATTGTCCTTTGTCAACATCTGCCACGTTGGTTACATAAGCCCCACCCATTTTTCCCCAAATAGCTTTTTGTATGAGATAGTGTGTTTGTTTACATTTTGTCCATATTCAATAATTGCTACAGGAACTACCTGAAAATGTGTTACAACGTTAGTTTAAAAGAACGTCTGTATCAAAATCCTTCTTCATGCTAATATTTGAGCTAGGAAGGCAGCACTTGTAAGGAACTATTTTTCCAGGCGTAATAACTTTCATCTCAACAGCTCCCCTCTCTTGCTAAACAATTTTTGATCGACTAAACACAGTCGTTCTCTTTAGTGGAGTTAGTTATCTACAGTTAGCAACTTTCACATGTCATGGTATTTCTATACCATTTCAACATGAGATCTACTAAAGTAAACACATGGCTGAATTTCAACAACAACATTTGTATAAGATAGGGGTGATCTGTGCTAATGGTTAAAGTCAAAAATAGACTGGTCCGGTCCTTTAAAGGCAGCCTATGTTAAGTTTTGTATTGTTGAAAATTTTGGCACAAAAATTTCAACATTTACTGCAACTGAACATCACCTGCAAGTATCAGTTATTGGCCTCCTTGACTTATTCACTTGATTTACTGTTAACTCTAATTTATGAGATTAGACACGTTAAATCTATGTGGTCTTTAGTGTCTGTAGTGAAGTGGTCTATCTTCCTTATAGGATCCTCAGGCTGGTTTTTGCGGACCTAAATGTCAGGTCACCTCTCAGCTCAGACCTTTAATCTGCCAGAACAACGTGGCTCATCAATCTGTCATAACTGTGATATACAGCCGAGCTCACATCTCGTTCTTCTGCCCAGCGCTCTGCAGAACATCTCTCCCTTTGGAGTTTTGATAAAACTTTGAATCTTCTGCAAGAAGATGATGCCATAGATGTGACATTCAGCTAACAAGCCGCTGTTCCCTCCTCCTCTGTCGTTTGTGCCAGAAAACAAACTGCACAGCTGCATCTTTCCAAAATGGCAAAGCGGTCAGAGCCAAAATGAAGAGCAGCAGCAAAACCGTCCACACTTGGTATTTCTAACAGTTTATAGAGACTCCAGATTGGGGACACAGTTAAAAAATGGCCAATAAGTCTGTATAAGAGCATGCATGTGTTACCTGAAGTGTGTGAGGTGTCTCTGGATGTCCAGGTCCAGGATGGGGGTCGGTCTGGAGGAGCCCAGAGGAGAACGATCTTGGCTCAGTAAGTCCTGGAACTCCTTACAGATTTGCCTGACAGACAGAAGGGAGGGAGGGAGCGAGAGTTTACCATCTGTCTCCAACACAACCGTCGCAATTTGTGTCTGTTTTTGATGTTTTTCTTGCACCCATCCTCATCGTGTAGAATCGACGTGCACGCAAATTATTCCCAGGACATTATTAAAGGAAATAGTGCATGCAGGAGCAAAACAAGTTCAATGTCGATCAAAAAACAAGCAAGACACACTCATAATGTGATACCGAAAATTCTGCAAATATGGAGTCAAAGCTGGTTGTCAGTCGTGGTCCAGGTTGATGTTTTGGGGTTTTTTTTCAGTGTTAAAATCATAGTTGGAATAACTTCATTGGGAAAAAATCTTAGCAGGAAGGGAGTGGGAGCTGTATCTCCTCAGGACATTCAGGACTAAGTTTGCAAGAATTTCCGACAAATACAGCTCAAACTTAAATAAACACAAGACAGCCAAAACATTTGTGCAAGTTTTCAGTTTTTTTTTTAGATAATGTTCTTCTTGTTAGTCAAACCTTCCCTAAACTTTTATTACATTTGTTCTTTTGTCTGACTCTCATATGCCAAATATGACCACTGACTTCCTGTTTCTGAACATGTTGGTTAGGACCTTTTTAAATCCACTTCTCTCTGTTGAATGATCACTTTTTTCTTGACCCTGTTGCAGCGAAAGATGATCATGAGTTTACCTCCTCCACTCATAGACCTACAGACAAATTCTAAATTAAAACTGGACCTTTTGGCCTGATGAGTCCATCAAGGCCAAGAAACGAAAACTCTGACATTAGGAAAATTTCAGAATAAAACACTGAATGTAGCTGAAAAGTTACAAAAACAGCTGAAGCTTTTAACAGGTTCAGTGCGTTTTGTGCTATTTTATCAGTGTGTGTGTGTGGATTCATACTTTGTAGCCAGAACCATTTTCTTGCGTGCGCTGGTTTCTTTCGGTTCGCTGTGCTGCCTCGCCAAATGTTCCCCCACCGCCTTACTGGGAAACTCTGTCTCGCAGGTGTAGCCAAAGTCCCTCGCCAGGTGGAGCGCCTCACCTGAGCACAAACCCAGGAAAAACAAGTGGTAAGGATTAAATATGAAAACTGGACTATGATGTGAGCATATCTGACTGCCTAATGAATATTTTGGACTACAGTGTGTTACCTTCCACCAGGGAGGTGAGCAATGTGACGTTGGCAGCTTTTCTCCGCCCTGCTGGCAGGTTGAGGCCTAGACGGTCTAATTTCTCACGAAGACACCTGCCTCCGTTCTTGGACTTTGCTCTGTGAAGATGCAAAATAACTTTGTAAAAATCACGTATTCCATCTCATCTCACTACGCCACAAAAAGACTGAATATCTGGATCACATAACGTCAATCAAATCATCAAAATAAAATCATCCAGCCTCTTTATTCTACTAACACATATGCGTTTAATTAAATCACAAGTAAAGACAGAAGAATATAGATTTGCTTTGATTTGACAAAAGCATGAAATCAAAGAGCATAAAATTAAAACATGTCAACACATATATTAAATATGCTTTCTTCATACATAAATGTGGTCACATGTCCCCTTGAGTTTCCTCTGTCATTTGTCTCTTTCTTCACCCAAAGTGAGAAGTTCTATTTTGGAAAACAGAGGAATGATGCTCCCTGTCGCTTCTCTCTCTTTTGTGTGAAATTTTTAAAAACATTTGTTTGCTTACTTACTATCTGATGGAACTTTAAAGATCCTTTTGGGGACATTTGGATTAAAATCGCTGAGGGTTTTCCATCATTTTATGACAAACGATTGTACAAATGGAGGAATCTGCACAGCTTCAGGTCAGATAAACTTCCATTCATCGGTTCTTTGTGGTTTGAATGGCAACACACCAATACACGTGGAAACAGTGGTTGCAGATGTGATTTGTTCTTCTTCGGATGAAAATTAACACTATTAACACGTTTGCTGTGTCTTCTTGGCCGAGCCATATTCTCCCTGCCTCCTCTCTCTCTCTCTCTCTCTGTCTCTGTCTCTTCTCTTCCCCCCTTCCCTTTCTCTCCACCTCATCAATAATACAGCGCTGGCAACTCTTGCTTTCCTCTGGTTCCTCTGATCCTGGCATGCTTTGGCCTGGTCTCGACTCCCTCTGGCTCCCTGGGCATGGCGGCGCGTGCAGCCCCGGCCCCTCGTTCGCCTACAATAGTCTTTGTGGATGCTACTGTACATCCTCTGTTTCATCTGAGGGCTACACAGACTCAGGCAGCGCCCACCGATGTTCAGATTCATGCTCACAAAAACAACGTTCTCTCCCTACACATCCTCCCCTTTACTTTACTGTTATTTTGTTTTAGGAGATATGGGTGCAAAATTTTAAGCTACATCTCTTGGTCTCATAACATTATATTTGTTCTCAATTGTATGCTGCCGGTTGTCCTTGTTATTTGGTCACATATTCTCTCACAAATTTTGCCTTATACAACTCTACTGCTGCTGAACGGACTCCATGTTTTTAAAGTTTTGTGCCTTTCACTGTCCAGTTATCTGCAACTCAGTAATGTGCAGCAACAAGGTGAAATGTTTCTACGTGGGGCCATAATGCTGTGATAAGATGAGGTTAAATTTTAAAATTTAGCATGTCATGACTGGTCTTTAAGTCAACAAATCAGCTGCACTTAAAACCACTAAAGAGGCTGCGAGGAACACTTGCCTTTTCCCCAAATGTAAAGTCAGAATTCTGCACTGACCTGCGCAGTATGCCGCCCAGTAGGGAGGCGTTGAGGCACTCTGGTGGGGACAGTCTTCTTTTCACCTCAGCGATGGTCACTTTGTACTTGGAGGTGGAGCTGAGCAGCGACAGTCGGCCCGGTACTGAGCAGAACAGATCTGTAGGATTCACCACACACGTGCCACCTGCACACAGACACAACAGATTTGTTGCAGCAAGGTTTAGCATGGGCAGCCAGCAACATTAGCTTAGACACTGGTTAACGTTGCATGTCAGTGAGTATGTTAGCTTAGCTCCATGTCAGCCGTCAGCAGGGCAACTTCGAACAGGCTTTTTAAAGCCACTCAGCTGGTAAAAGGTGACCACTGAATTACTTCATATGGCAAGTGCTGCAAAATCCAACTGTGAAAATGCAACATTATTTATCAAACTTGATGCATTATATTATTAACTTTCTTTCATCATGTAAAATGTAGCCTACAGTTTAGCAAACACAACACAAATCTTATTCTGTTGTCCAATAAAAACCTTGTTAACTCAGTATGGAGCAGGTTTAAGTTGGAAAATTTCACCTTTTCCACAACTAAGAACAAATCCTTGTTTCCAGCTTTTTCAGATAATCCATTTGGTTTTGAAATTGATTGATTGAATTGATTGTCTTCAAGGCCCAATAAAAAGCTAAACTAGTTCCTGGTCAGTTCAGTTTGCTCTGACGAAGGCTGATAATGGATCTGCTTATTTGAACACACATCCTCTGCCTGTGTTTCTACTGATTTTGTAGTGAAAACTTGATGAGCAAACTTCCAAAATCTCCTTTAATGCTGCATGTAAAGAGTTTTTGCACATGTGGCACCATTTGTACTTCTTTGCAGGGTTTTATTATGGGCCAAAATATTGTTTAGCATGAATATTAGACTTCCATGTAAATGCTGACCCAACTCTTTTAACATTTGATGATTTTTCGCTTAACAGATTAGAATGAAACAAGCCCCTATCTAGACACAGCTTGAATATTTCAGTGAAATTGTCCATATTTAGTGCATTATGCCAATAACACCTGTGCTTATTAAATAATCAAAGTGTATTCAAATAAATGTCAGGCGCTGTTGATGTCTGGGTCCTTATGTGTTTGCATTTGAACTTGCACAAACCGAGACATTGCACCAAATTTTTGTTCTTCTTCTGCACTAAGGACTACCTGCACGCACAGTTCTCTTGCCTCCATGTGTTTCTTAAACAAGGAGCCTTAAATAAAAGTTATAATCGTACATTCTAAGGATAATAATAGATTATCTTCTATCTGAGGAGCAGACAAGAAGCAAATGCATGCTGTGTGAAAACAAGCCAGAAGTGGTGTTGATTTTGCATTGAATGCTGCGAGTAACGAGTGGATTCTATGTTTTTCTCCTACAAGAGCTGCAAGAGCTTTTTCTTTAGTTCTAGTTTAGGTACTTCTGGGTCTGTACTGAAGGTATCCAATAAAAATCCTTTCAGGCTTTGAAAAACCTTGACTCAAAGAAAACACGTGTACATTTTGGTCTGAAAACAAACTAATTCATAAAAGCATAAATTGAATTCTAGAGAAGGCCCATAACAGATATGGGCACATGCAATACCTTTGTAAGTGTGTGCAAACTTTTCGTGGTTCTTGTTTTACACACATCAGGACATGATACAAGTTAATATGTATGTGAGAGCAGAGCCAACAGGTGCAGTGATGCCATGTGTCAGTGCAGTCAGTATGCAGAAATATCTACTATTCACATACAAATACTGTTCAAGATGCTCACTGATCATGTGTTTCTCTTTGTGCTATAACAAAAAATAATTTATCGAACTTGATGTTTATATCTGAACTACTTTTCTTGTTTGTTGGAATTTGTTGTCCTTTAAAAACCTTCTCCAAAATATTCCTTTTTTACAAAGTATACCGTTTTCAGCTTTGTGGTATGACACATTTTAAATAACACATAGATTTTTAATGCTTTATTAATCTCAAGAAGAAGGAGAATTTTATTCACCTTTAGAAGAATACGTACAACTTTTGGTTGTCTAAATAAAAAAAAATCTGAATCTACAAAAACTGGAGATACGCGTTTTTCACAGGACAACAAAGTGTTGCTGCTTCGAAGCCTTTTTCATCCTTAGGGTTAGCACCTAAACTATAATAACTAAAATAATAGTTGATTGAAAATAATTTTAATTAAAAAAAGATTGCTATGTTCAATGCACACACTAACTCCAAATACATAGGATCAAGTAACTTCAGTCAGCAGTGGTAAGATCAATATGTTTCACTCAGCACTTCATCAGCCTCCGTTTTTCTAGTAAATATTACATTTTGTGTTTTTTTTCCCTCCATTTTTTCCTTTTCTTCTTCTTTTTTGCTACATATATTTCTTTCTTTTCTTTGTTTAACTCAATATGTGTCTGTATGTAAAAAAAAGTCTGCTGTAATCCCAGGAGAGGAAAACAAAACCGTCTCTTAATCACCTTCCACCAACCACCAAGCTGGCTTCACTGCTGGACTTGAGGCATCTAAATGTGTGAATAAATTATTGCGGTTGTGAGGGTGAAGGCTCTTTGACATTATTAATTGCATCTGAATCAGTGTTGCTGAGTCCTCCTGGAATATATCGACTGCTCTTGAGTAGGCCTATTATTATTAAACTTTCACTTAAACTAACGTCCCAAGCAGCTGAAACGCAAGGTTTCTGTCTGATGTTCTGTAGGCTATATTCTATTATTCATCTGCCTCATTATCAAATCTAACAGCAGGGTGTGTCGCTTTGTTATTAGGCCGTTCTGGATATGATGGAATGAAGAAAAGGATGCCATTTAGGCCGAGTAGAAAAGCGCTGCAGGCGGAGATTGGCTGCTCACGCCAATCTTTTCGGGGCAATGTGGACAATTTGGCCACCAGCTAAGCCTTATAACAGCAACTGCAGCCTATATTTTGTGCTCTAAAAATCTATTATTGACAGTGAGCAGGAATGTGCTAGTTTCATATCATGTTTCTGGCCGCGGGAAGGCAGTTAGACCTGCGGCTTCAAAAAAAAAAAAAAAAGTGTCACATGCTCAGAACCATGGACAGCGGCTTCCGCCTTTCATTTCAGCACCTGGACAGCGCCTCGTGCACACAGCACAACGGTGACATCATAATGGTGTGCTAACAAAAGCGTGTTGTACTCCAGCGGGCAGCACTTTGTGCAGGGCTGTGAGGGACCTGTATTACACTCAGACTGTCAAAAATGGACGATTGCAGGTCGTGGGAATTGATTGATATTGTTGGTTAAGCTTGGACTCTATGTGTGTGTGTGTGTGTGTGTGTGTGTGTGCGTGTGTGTGTGTGTGTGTGAAGTCCGGCTCGTCTGTGTCTATATGTGACACAAACCGGGCAGACCTGTCTGTCAGCCTCACGCGCTCTGACAGGGGCGCGCGTCTCTGAAAGCCGCGGGTTCACATCATATTAATTCCCCTAAAAATGTTTTGATTCAAAGTAGTTTGTATTTTATGTTGCCAAGGGCAATCGAAAAGAGCTATTGCCGGTAGTGCAGTCAGTGGAGCGCGCGGGCCCAGAGGCGATAACGGTATTTAAGCAACGGAGAGTAGCCTCGGGCTGCGGCGCGAGCGGCGGGCGGGATCACACGCGGAATCAAGCGCCTTTTACGAGTTTGCCACGAAAATTAAAGAAAAAGAGACACGGGCCAAATGTCATTCTCCTCATATTTTAACAACAATGTTTATAGCTCCAAAAAGCCCGCCAATGTCTTGACAGAAAAAAGAGAGAGGCGCGTGCACGGCGTGTAGCGGCGTGGGCGCGCGCCTGACAGATCAGCTTGATGCGCGAGGCTGCTGTTAGAGCTGAACTGGAAAAGGGATAGCGGGGTGATTAAAACACAGACGACTCCTCCTAAGTAGGATCCGCGTTTCTTGAGTGATTTTCTTTTGAAAAAGGTTATGTGAATATTCATGCCGCCAAAGCCGCAGTCAGAAAGAACAACATTAATATGATCTCGGCTGAATCCGGGGCCCCGCTCGGCATTAGCATATCAAAGCGTCCGCCCGAGGCGAGAGAAGCTATCGATACGGGAGCGGGAGGTAAAGCAAAGATTATTGGTTGTGATGGTTGCAGCGGCTAAGCTCAGGGCCAAATACGGCGCACCATTAACCGAAAGTGATAGCGAAGGGATTCCCGCGTCAATCGAGAGAAAAGCCCCAACACCTAGGCAGAGCTGATGAAAAATTAAACCCGAGACACAGCCTTCCTCTCTGTATGGAAAACTACACATAGTCCCGACTTAAAAAAAAAACAAAAAAAAACAGCAGCAGGCTTTGAAGGACCAAAAGCAGATCCACAGCTTGTTCAAACCCAGACTCGTGAGGAAACTGGCCGGCCTGCCAGCCTGTGTGACGGGGCCGGGTCCTCATCCACATCTCCCCCCCTGGAAGAGTCAACCAGAGCCGCATTCACCACCCAACATATAGCCTAAAAAGAGCCTGGATTAATTCTGCTGTGTGAACAGAGGCTGCAGCATGAAATCACTGAAAGGCTATCGGCACTCGAACACATAATTATGCTTTACATCACAGCCCACAAATAAATAAGCCCCACATAGACTAAGAAACCAAATCATAAAATGATATTGAATTTGCCCGGAAGCAATCAAATGTGTGGTGACAGGCCTATACAAAACTAGTTGCCCTTGCAGTTTGCAACGTTTTTTTCCCCCTTTTATAGCCTACCACATGAACTGAATAAGATTTAACTGATTAATTTACAACTGACATTTCGAAGTCCTGTAATTTTAGTGCGTTAGGTAAAGCGTTACAGCTCCTTGAGTCGGCTGTGACGTTCCAAATTAAAGCGTAAAGAATCATCAAAATAGTTGTTACAGCCTGTAAGCTAGTAAAAAAAAACCAAACAAACAAACAAAAAAACTGGGCAAATCGTTGTAATATTATCACCGACTTCCCTTTTGATTTTTATAGCAGAGAATGGATACGAGCACCCACAGTAATATCTGTGCGTTTTGATGAATTTATTCTATTAAAATAAACATGAATATTACAATAAAACGGCTTGTTTATGTCATGAAAACAAAGGCGAGCCGCCAGTCTGCGCTGTGAAAATGGAAAACGCAGCCTACAGGTTTGACTTCAAAAAGGAAGCGTTAACTGTCGCGTGACAGGCCATAACGTCAGCAGCTGTAACGTGTGTGAACTATATTAGACCTGCTAATAAATCCACGCCATATTAATTTATGACGTTGAAATTTTAATTTTCTCACAGAAAAAAAAACCCCGAAACAAAACAACAAGCCTCAAATGAGTGAGTGCTGAGTGACAGTCCATTTCACTCTGGAAACGGGGAGCACCGTGTCTGCGCGTCAACACCGTGTTAGCGTTTAAATAGGCGAGACAACGGGGCCGCTCCTACAGCTGTAACATGTTGACAGTAGACAGGAGGGGAGTGTTCCGCCTGTTTGTCTGCCTGCTCGCTGTCTTGTCGTGTCGAGCCGTGAGTTCTCACGACCTCCGGCGCGACAGCAGAGAAGAAACGGGGCCTTACCTCGCCGGATGACTCCTCCTTGGCCGTTCAGCACAAGCCCACACTGCGCCTCCACGGAGCCCTGTGGAGACACGCACTCATTAGGACGAGCAGGGAGGTGAAATCACTTCACTCAGATTTTTTTTTTCTTTTTTACACCGCTGGAGCACTCTTTAACCAGCTGCCAGACTGCAGAAACAGCTGGAATTCGTGGCGTTCCTTTCGTTTTTTTTTATTGGGATGCTCTATGGACATCTTGAGGAGCTGTTTACTCACCAACACACACGAAAATAACAAAATATTCTTCTTTGAAATAAACATTTCTGAGGAATTTTAGTTATTAGCTCAGCCTATATGGGCTATGCAATGTCAGAACATGATTTTTAGCCTACATCAAATTATAAGAGCGCAACAACAGGGCTGAATCAAGGTTCTTTAGACAACATGTAAATCTGTAAAAAAAATCTAAATGATCATTCCTTCAAATACAGCAACTTTAATCTGCTGTTTTGGGTTGAATTTAGCATTAACTGCCCCTCTCAAGTTGTTTAATTTGAATCATTTTTTAGAAGCCTTGCGGGGTTGAAGTCAGCTTTCAGTTCAGAAAATGTATAATGTGTATAAATAATAAGAATAAAACAAAGCAAAAAAAATAAAAAAATAAAAAATAAATAAATAAATCACATTTTTGTGTAGCAGAATACGCTGTGAATCGTGCGACCCCTTTTGAGGGTCGTGACCCGCAGTTTGGACACCACATAGATCCTCACATTTCCTTACAACGCTGCAAAGTTTGTCAGTTGTGCTTTGCACGTGCCACCTCTCAGCTTCTGAAACTGGTGGCTGCTCTCTCTCTTGAACAATTTTCCAGTAGTGGAGGATTTTTTTTTTTTTTTTGTTAGAAAGTGTGCGGCTACAGGCTTTGAGCAAAATTGAGGGCACGGCAAAATAAAGGATGCAACTCACGGCTCACCCAGAAACGAGCTTAATTTAAAATGCTCCAGGCAATGAGCGAGGGCAGCACAACTCCTCCAGACTGAGAAATGAGCCCAGGTGGCCAGAGTCGGTTGCAGCCACCAACCTGTTGGGGGATCACAAACCACCGGCAGACTGCAGCTTATGCCTGAATGTATGGAAACCTGTTACTTCCGCCATTTTGGTCCCGATCGCGCCCGCGTTCTTTCAACGATGTCATCAAGAAAGGAGAACACGCACTTTTTTTATTCAGAAAACACTTAATCCCCCGTGCGAGCCTCGAGGCCGGGCCCACGCAGAACCCCCTTATTAAAATAAACCTGAAAAAGGAGCTTGTCGTAGCTCTTTCTTAACCAGCCCGTGCTCTGTTTCTTTTCTTCTGTTCCGAAGCTAAAGTGATTATAAAATCAATATACAAAACGCAGAGGTCTTGCATGAATTAGCTTAGTGACGGGAGAAAGGTGTGGCAGCTGCTTTTGTTCAGCATGAAAATCTCTTTAACGCGCTCAAAGATGCGACTGGGCTGCACGAGACCATAGGCGCATCTGTTCGCTTCATATATCCGCCTCGTGCGCGCTCAGGTTCACGAGCCGTTTCTTTCTTTTCCTCAATAAAGGGTCAAACCTGTGCTTTTTTTTTTTTTTTTTAATGTGCC